>OX439128.1:41359466-41591966 GCA_949318235.1 Ecdyonurus torrentis | reverse complement strand
TTTGCTTTGCCCGTTTAAATATAATATACAATATTATACTGTATATTATAATGAAGTTTGCAGAACCATAACAAAATTTCAATGTAAATAAGTCTCATTATAAGTTAAATAAATAAAAGGAATGGAATATAGATAAGGAAATAAGAAAGAAAGTGTTGCGTAAACTTTTTTTTTTTAAGACTTATTTAAATGCTACGTTTATTGATCAGTATAAGAGTAGTGCATTGCACTCTCTTTAGGAATAATAATAATAAGGATGACCTGGTTCACTTATGTAATTATTATGTAAATCATAAAATCTCGTATACAGTATATATACGAAGTTTCCAGATAATTCGTTATTTTTCCAGTTAATATAAAACGATGTAAATTGTAAAGGCTGTTCACGCAGCCTGCCAACAGGGTGCTTTTATGTCTTTAATTTCAATGAAACTTCATGAAATTCTCGTTAAGGGTAAATAATAATAATAATAACTATATTACGCTACTATTGTACGAAGCTACTTTTTATGAACAAGTAAACCTCACAAAATCTAGTGTAAAATGAAGAAGCCGTTATTAAGCACTTTCGCAACCAACATAAAGCATCACAAGTGATTAAATTCATCGATTTTTATATATAAAAATTCATATCTATATACATACATATACATATACATGCACACACACACACATATATATAGTTTTTACCTTATAAAAAATATGTCTATAAATAGTCATACAATTTTACTCTCTATAACTCTGCAAGTTTATATACTCGTAATGGAAAATCATATTCATAAAGTAACAGAGAAAATGATTCATGCATATGTAAGTATTGTATACTGGTTTATAGTGCTATGGTTTTGGAATGGATGTATGACAAGACTTTATAGGAGCACCAGTAGCTTTTTGGGGTCCCTTGGGTCCCATCATCCAATGCTTTGCCTTTGCTACCCACCACAGACAGAGAGAGAGAGAGAGAGAGACCAGGCAAGAACCAGCCACCCGTCTATCTCTCTCCCTTTTGCTGCGACCTACACGCTATCGACCTGTGCTGTCCCACACCCACTCTATAGAGCACTGCAAGGAGTAGCATTATGTAATGCATTAAAATTTTATGAGGCTTACTTTGTATGGCTAACCAAAATGCAACCAATGTATGATGTTGTTTTTTTTATACGACCTTTATGTTGTTTTCATCTCATGAAACACAAGGATACAAAAAAATTTAGTATCATTTTCATGTTTTATTTACAATCAGATTAAAAACGGAAGAAAAAAAAAATGTTCATGATGAGGAAAAAAATAGTGTGAAAAAAAATCTGTGTTAACTTTTTCGCCTCTTAAAACATCAGTGATATATATTTCAATAAATTACCTCTCTCTCTGTCTCTCTCTCTCTCTCGCTCTCTCTTTCTGCTCATTTTTAAGAGAAGCAGCGTTGATTTTATATACCATATTTTGCTTTAATTATAATTGAATGAAAACACTCTTGTTGGCTTTCCATTAAAAAAAATAATAAAAAACTAATTATGATTGGTCCTTTTGAAGCGTATCATACATTTCGATCGTTTCATTCAAATTTCATTGAACATTTGTTTGTTACTATGCATATTATGTGAAGAAATAACAAAGATTACTTGCTGATAATTAAATTCAAATAAATTATGGTTTACAAATCACTTGACATTTACAACTTGTCAGACTTGTGAGTGGAACTTACAAAGAATGACATTGGAAAAAGTGAGATTGGAATATGCTCCTATTCAAATAAGTAACAACTACGTAAGATTTAATAAAGTATATAAAAGGAGGAACCACCTGTCTGTATATTTTAGTTTAAATTCTTCGGAATGACATGCAAATATGTGAAAATGAATAACATATCTGTTACATATAGCATGATAAAGGTGTTCCATTTAATTAACTTATTGTTACGTAAATCTAACATTGTTGTGTCAGAAAGTATTTCGTAATTTATACTGTGAAGAACTCTATAGATACAGACTGATGTGTGTGACGTATAGGGGCAAAAAAAAAATAATAATAATAATAAAAAAAAAGTCTTCTTGTACAAAATGATGCTGGTGGTTGCAAGGTAGACATTCACAATACACCTCCGAGACTTTAACAAAAACGTAACGTCACTCTTTTACACAATGTCACAATTGAATTTTAAATAATTCAAAAACAAAAATAAATCGATATTTGTATAACCATGTACTTCCTATCTATTATATATATATATATATATATATATATATATATATATATATATATATATACACACACACACACACACACATTATAAATATATAATATATACCGATATATCATTAATTTTTATAACCACTTCAAACATAATATATTACATAAAAACTTGTTAAATATATCAAGTTATGGTATATTTTTTTATTCGTTTCACTGCCATTTCATGGTAATTATTTTATTTTTCAAAAATATAATTTAAACTACCGCTCTCATTTTATTATATAACAACTTTATTTAATACACGATATAATTTATAGGTTATAATTTAATGTGTTGACATTTATTAGCAAATGTATATATATATATTTATATATATATTATATATATTATATTTGAACTTTATATTTAGTTTTTGTTTACTTTTTTTTTATATGTTGTTATTATTATTATTTATTATAGTAACATGGACAAAACTGGATACATAAAAAATGCAAACAAATAAAAAATCCTATAATTGAGTATATTACAAGTGTCACAATGTATTGATCAAAGCACGTCAAATTACTAAAGCTAAGTTTAATTAATAACAACCAACGTGTAACCCTATAGTAATTGAGATTGACAATTCAGTACTTCAGTTACTCCAATGAAATCCACTATACAGTACACAATACACACACACACACACAAAATTCATGTTATTTTAACATATTATAGAAATTGGAAACAACATTTGAGGTTACAGATAATTTTAAATTATTGTGAATGATACTTATTTCAAGCTTAACAATAATAGTATTCAAGTGTTATCATTATTATCGAGCAATGGATGAACTGTTGGTAAAAAAAAAGAAAAAGATTTTTATTTTAATACTAATGAATAATAAAATAACTCTAGGAAGTAAAAAAAAAAAAAAAAAAAAAAAAATCGATATTTTACAAGGGTCAAGGGCGGTTAAATTCTAGAGCTTTTTAGATCGAAATGTTTGAATGCTGCATATATATGAAAGAATTAAATATTTCATTTGCTATATAGAACGTTATAAACGACGTAGGTACGTACGTACATCATATTTTATGTCGTAGAAACTCTTATAATATTTGTTCTTCTCTTTATATCGACATGTTAAATAAACTATACAACTCATATTTAAAGAGGAAAATAATATTTTATAATGTTTTGTGTAGTATAAAATATATAACAAGACGTTTAGAATAAAACGTTAGCAGTATACGAAAAAGTAAATATTATTTTTATAAAAACAAATAAATGAAAACAATGATAAGAAAAAAACGTCACTTTGCTATAAAATAAAAACTTTGTGTGAATCTACTTACTTAATTGTTATTTTGTATACATTGTGGCTTATGAAGAGAAAAAAAAAGTAATAAATAAAAAACCATCACAAAAAAAGTATCCAATGTAAGTCATTAGTCATTATTATACCGTTTCGTATGAAATTTATAAACATTCATGAAGCATTTCTCTTATGTAAACTTAAGTGAAAAGTTAAAAGGTTAAAGTATAAAAAAGAGTGATGATGATTATTATTATGATTATAATAATAATGTTCCCTACTTATTCTTATGAATATTATATCGCTTTTGTTTAACTAAAACTGCCACGTTTAAAGTTGAAGTTTATAAGAAGTTTCGTGTTAGGGAAAGACGAGTGAGAATGAAAAAAAAAAAAAATAATAGTAGAAGAAGAAATAATGGTACTTGAGACGAGCTAGGTCCATTGGTTTTGGCTTGTGTGCATTCATCTCTCGTATGTTTAGCATCCTCCAGTAGCTTTAGGGGTGAGAGAGATATCGATTGTTAGTAGTAAAGGGGGTTTTAGGGGGGTATTGCGGGGGACAGTCGCGGAGACTGGTGTCGCGCTAGCAAGAGAAGAGAGAGAGAGAGAGAGAGAGAGAGAGAGAGAGAGAGAGAGAGAGAGAGAGAGAGAGAGAGAGAGAGAGAGTTTTGAAAGATTCAGAGCTTAAACGTTGACAAAAAGTGTTTTTTTTTTTTTTTTTTTTTTTTTTTTTTTTTTTTTTTTTTTTTTTTTTTTTTTTTTTTTTTTTGACACTAGGTTTGCTTGTGTCACTGTGGTAAACAACAATCTGCTACTGCTGCTACTTACTACCCCCCGATACACGCTGTATGACTAGCGTGCAATACCACCACTTGCCTTGCCTTATTGCCATGGTATTACATTGACCACTTCTATTTTATATACATTTTTTTCCTATATACTTCTTCTTTTTCAATACACATTCGTCTTTTGTCACACACACAACCTCATGAGATTTCTCTCTCTCTCTCTCTCCAAAGACTTGCAAGAGAGTAGTAAATTTTTTATTGGCTTTATAAATTTTCTATACTGTAAAGCCACCCTACATAATATAAAATGTAAAAACTACGGTCAAAAGTTAGTCGAGTTTAACTTACTCGCTCTCACACACCAACTACTGTACATAGGAATTTAATTTTAAGTAACTCCTGTCCTTTATTGAAACACAAAAACAAATGAATTTATTGCTGTTGAAATTTGAAATTATAACACTTGTGAAATTTTATAATGTTATACACAATATTAAAATACGTAAATCAAATAGATGATTTTTTTTTATTTACATATTAGTTATGTACCATGATTACAAAAGCCGTATAATAACGATGAATTAAAAAGTAATACGAAAAAATGCAAAAATTGCTTTTTAATTTGCTGGCCTGAAAACGCAAGTTTTTTTGTTATTGTATTATTGAATTTAAAAGCAAACAACAAGATGCGCTTTTTTTTTTTTTTTTTTTTTTTGGCAAACTTTTAATTTTAACCCAGCAGCTGCCTCTTTTTTTCTGTAAAATAAATTTAATAAATAAAAAGTAATATCCTTTAACACGCTACCACATACCAATAGCTTTATTATTGTTTTTTTTCTTTGGAAAAAATAAATCAATTCTAATCATATTTTGTTACGAAAGGAAAAGAAAATATATAATTTCTTAAAAATAAAAACGAATTTTATAAAAGTGTATACACTCACTCAGAGTCAGTTTTATAAATATTTTAGCTGGAAATAAGTAATATTATAGTATTTATATAACAAGAATATATTCTTTAAAAATACAATTACAACAACTCGCGCACTAAAGAGGATTATGGGAATAAGAGTATAATTGTTTATAAAAGACAAAAGTACTGCGCGTTGTTTTCTTATATACTAACTTAATTAATATTTCTAATGTTAAACATAAGTTTTTACAATGTAAAAGACGTACTCATGTTAACTATAAATTATTAAACAAAACTCTTTTATTGTTCACTTTGTTAATTACAAACTTTTCATGAAAGTATAGAATTCTATATTTTAAACAACAACAAAAAACAGAAGAAAATAAAGTACGCGTTTGATTTTAATTGCCTTTGGGTGTAGAGATGCGAAATAAAAAAAACCATTTCGTTTTTTTTTTTTAAAAACCGTTTTTTTTTTCAAAAAAAACCTTGTATTTAAAAAAAAACGGTATTTTTTTTTTTTTTTTTTTTTTTTTTTTAAATACTTTAAACAGTACTTTATATGTTTAAATATGCCCGCGCTCGATCGTAAATCGTAAAAGTCAATGAAACTATACAAATTAAGGTACAATTTAGGGTAGCGATGTTGTCGTATCGTAAAATTCAATTTAATATCATTTTTTTAGGTCCATTATTTACCAAGGAACATTTCTCTATACTCCAAAAAGTTTCGGCTCAAATCAAATCTTCTGTAAATTAGAGTTAAAAGTCGTTGAGTTACGCCCCCTTTAACACGTAAAACATACAAAACTTCAAGCTCACCGTGTGCAAAAATTTTATTGATCAAATTCCAAGCAAAAAATACTAGCGTGTTCTATAGATCAAGTTTTAATGAATTTGACTTTTTAAACGATTTTTACGAGACATTCACGGAGAAAAAAATTATTGAATATCCCAATATCGCATTAAAATTAACGTGGGTCAATTTACGATTTTTTTTTCGGCACATTCATTCTAGAAAAATCTGAAAAATAATTTTTCAATAAAAGTCAAGATGAAGAACAAGCTAGTATTTTTTTTTAACCGCTGAGAAAAATTTAAAGTGGGTCAAAATCGGGGTTCCAATAAAGACTCTTTAGCATAGGGGGCGTGGCATTTTGCAGTACTTTGACGCTCTGTACGTACTTTTGACGCTTTTAGCTGAGTATTTTGTTTGTTATTAGTATTTTTGGAGACTAATATTGTAGCCAATCATTTAAGACTGTGGTAACTTAATTATGTATTTAATAATTTGTGTATTTTACACTTTTTAAAAAAAAAAACAAAAAAAAAAGTTTTTTTTTAAAAAAAAAAACGTTTTAAAACCGGGTTTTAAAACCGAGTTTGAAAAAAACGGTTTTTTTCACATCTCTATTTGGGTGTATATTCATAATCCTAAAAGTTTGTTGTCTTTTTAAATTATATATATTTTTACTAATATATTATATTTATAAATTATTTACACGTAATTTCAAACGAATGCGTAATAATTAATAATTGATCCAATATAATTTCTCATATACATTTAAAACATTTTTGATGCTGCGTAAGGTAAAAAATGGGAGTATTTACATTATGTTCAAGATATTAACATGAAGTTTTTTATTATCCAGAATATTAGATATAGTTTTTTTTTTAATTAGATAAATATTATTATACTGTATATGCTGAAAAAAGCAAAATAATTTAATATCGCTTTTTCCAGGCTATTTTAAAATATTAAAAAAAAAAAATGACTGTACAGAAATACTTTTTTTACGTCTGATGGTATCGGACAGTTCTGTTATTCTCATATTTATGCATAGTACAGAAAAAAAAATCGCGAGACCAAATAATGCCCAATCACTTTTAATGTTTACAAGTTACGTCAATACTTTTTTTTAACTGTATTATATTATAAGCTATACTAAATGACACAGCAAGAAAACAGCATGTTGTTTCTTTTGTACTTATATGTTAGTAACAGAGAAAGATAAAAAGTATAATAATAAGTAGTACTTTAAGTATAGATATTTTGATATAAAATTTTACTCTATTGCATTATGGTGATAACATGAATGAATTGATATGGGATTTAGTGTTCCATATAAATACATGGGGTGCGATTCATCTCATCAGTACACTTTCATGGTCTTTAGCAATCCTAAAACCTAATTAGGATTTCTAAACATACGTAGGTATAGAAATTTTAATGCCATTAGGCCATATTCTCTAGTCTATATCCCAATATTCTATATGAACAAATGTTAGATACTAAATATCAGAGATTTATTATATCACAAATTGTTTGCAATTTATTTCTCACTATTGTATTGATTTTTTTTAAATTATGTAATATTCTCATGTAATGTTGTGGTCAAGGTTTTGTAAAATAAGGCTGGCACAATGCCTTAATAAAGTTACTTATTATTATTATTATGTGTCCAAAGAAAATGCCTTGCTGAAACGCAACCTATAGTATTTTCATAAATAGTGTAAAAATTTAGTTCAGTGACTGTACATTATATATAAAGTGGCATCAATATAGAACACATGATGATGATAGATTTAATATTTACTGATCAATAAGCACGTCAGCATAAAGCAGCTTTAGACTTTATAAACACTATACACTGTATACAAAAGATAAATAATTCCGGTATACAAAAGGTACGTAATTCCTTTATATACAAACAAACATCATTTTCAATTCCCCTGCTCCGTCAAAAATAATAATAATAATAAATAAATAAATTGTAACAAATGTATTTCAATTCTATATAAAGATTTATATAACTCTAATTTGATTTTGACATTTTTTTTTTTTTTTTTTTTTTTGTAAATGTTACAAAAAGTTAAGGTAACTTATGTGCGAGTGAGTTATGTCTCTTTCTATATAAAGATGATAATAAAAAAAAGTATATACATACACACACACACACACACACACACACACACACACACACACACACACACACACACACACACACACACACACACACACACACACACACACACACACACACACATACTAAAAAAAGAGAAAGATATAAATGGTTTCTGCACTTTCTTTTTATTAAATGACAGATATCCCAGATATTTTTTTGACATTTGAGTACAGAAATAAAAATTTTATTCTTCTCCTCCTGTTGACCATACTATTTTTACGCTATAGCTGTCATTTATTATCTTTTTTTTTTAACACAGAAGATTTTACGATAGCATGTTATATGCTCTTCTATTGTATTTGCATAATACTGATAAGAGCATATTTTTCATGTCAAAAAAAAAAAAAAAAAAAAAAAAAAAAAAAAACTGACGAGTTTTTATTCTTACGCATGCAGTATGTCAACAATTTTTTTTCCTTTTGTAAGCAAAAGTACAAGAATGAAAAATTATACTACAAAAATATAATTTCTCCATCTTTTTTTGTTTAAATAAAATACAACATAATAAATCTTCTTTTTTGTATTATTTTGTGATATTTATCTCGTGTATCAAATATAGATATAGAAAATAAATCGTTTTGATCTAAAGATATGGGGTTATCTGGTTTGGTAATCCTTTGGTAATACGTATATTCAAGAAAAATATATATATTTTATAGTATGTACCCCGAGAGACGTGTATTTTCTATTCTTGAAACTTGAAACACAAAAATCTATATATTATTATTAATAAAATTGATGTGCTCATACAAAAGACAAAAGTCAAATTGACTAATGAGATCCAATTCCTAAAATGATCGTTGCTGTATAATTTGAAATACAAAACCATTAGTTCTCATCTTTTTCTTGACTTTTTTTTTTTTTTTTTTTTTTTTTTTTTAATAAATTTAGTTTTTTAACCTTCTCCAAAACAGATACATTTTACAGACAACACACAAAATATAATATTTTTTTAATATAAACTAATAATTATTAATTGAAATTATTAGGTATATTATTTCATATTTTAACAATTTGATTAAAAAAAAAATCTAAATAATAAATTTTCAGCTAAGTTTCCGACATTTTCATTTAGAACTACATAGGACTTTACACTTCACACTTTACATAACTTTACATTTAATTGAGTTCATTTTCTAAACTATAACGCACAATACTTTGAATTTCAAATAAAAAAATTATATTAATACAACTAAACAAAGCGCACTCGTGCAAGACTTAACAACTAAACTGTAAAATTCTCTCTCTCTCTCCCTATACATACATACATACATACATACATATATATATATATATTATATATATATATATATATATATATATATCATATGTATAAAATCTCTTACTACTTTAATTATTTTTTTATTAATAAAACAAGCCAGGCTTGAATTTGAAAAGAAAAGAAAATGAAAAATACTTCATTACACAATTGAATTAAAAATAATTGCATGTAATGCTTACGACAACTAAATCAACTATGCAATATCACATTGAAAGTTAGAGAGCTGTTATATTATTATAGTATAACACAATAATTATTTTTATAAACTTGATATCGACGTAAATCAATTGTCAATCGATATTTGTGTTATCTACTTTATTATTTTCTCTCTCTCTCTCTCTCTCTCTCTCTCTCCTTCCCTCTCTCCCCACATTCATCAGGGAATTAATAGTTAATCCCTGTACAAAAACTCGATGAAGACACAAGAAATTATATTGAATGGGCGAAGGAAAATTTTGTTACGAAAGTTTTCATAGCAGGTCGGCGATGGAAGGAAAAAAACCTTTTAGCTTTAATGAGTAATCATAGATGTGTTACGTTTTTTATATGGATTACAAGGCATTAAGTTACAAACTAACATGTTATGACACTACCTAATTCCATATTTTGTACCACTAATGGATAACATGAAAAACAAAATAACTTTTTCCTCAGGAAGATTTTTTTTCTTCTTCAATTTTTTTGTTCTCTCTCTCTCTCTCTCTCTCTCTCTCTCTCTCTCTCTCTCTCTCTCTCTCTCTCTCTCTCTCTCTCTCTCTCTCTCTCTCTTACTCTTATCACGCCAAATGGAAATCAGAAAAAGAAGAAAGAAAAAAAAATGCACCACATTCACCCTAATTTATAGTCTTCTTTTTTTATCCCTTGTTTAAATTATATTTTTCCACTCAAATATGTGTGTGTTTTTTATAAAACAAATGTTTTATTATTTTAGCTTGTTAGATTACAATGTCTATGTAACTAATATTATAAAGTACATTACTATTGAAGTTAATTACGTTGATTTGTATACTGATTGAAGGAGAAAGAAATGAATAAACCATTTTTACTACTGTATGATTTTTAAGATTTGAATTTAAAAAAAATGTACACAATAAAATTAACGCTGTTCGTAAACCCTGTTCTCTTGCACCAAAAAATACGCATTCCATTTGATTAACCATAGCTGATCGTCATTTTAGGAGCAAAGAACAGGGTTTACGAACAGCATTATGTTTCAATCCCTATATGAACTAAAGATACCAGCCAAATGTGTTTCACAGTTCAAAAAAATATATATTATATTATTATGTGGTTGTTTTCTATCAGCCATCACATTGTGAATGTGGAGGCTATAGCGCAACAGTACGGGTTCTGATCAACTACTATCGGACTCAAGTTTCCACACTTTCCTCAATCGTGTAGCAATAATTATTGTTATTATATTACAGCATTTTAATTTTAATTTTTTTGCTTTTATGAAGGGAAAAAAATACAAAATGAGAACAATAAAATAGGACAAAACGAGTTCCATTTCTTCTACTGGTTGGCTACATTGTTCACCATAGAAAACGTAAAATAGTACACCAACCCTTCAGCTTTTTTTATTATACATTTTTTTTATTTTTTTTTTTTTTTTTTTTTTTAGTCGCACATTTTCACATAGAAAATGTTTCGCATTAACATGTTGCGCCGTCACATTTATTTTTCTTGTCAGTTTTTATACAGGAGCTTGCTATTTCACAAGCAGTAACGAGCCTTGTAATTTGTTGTCATACTAAAGGATATCATTATAAATTACAACGAGAGAAAGAGACAGAGAATAAAAAAAAAGTAACGTTTTTGCCTCCGCAATAAATACACGTACGTATATATACATAAAAAAGGAAATTATTCCACCGCTTTTTATTTCCTCTTTTTTTTTTTTTTTTTTTTTTTTTGTAGTTTATACAAACTATATAATAATAAAAAGTTTAAATTGCAAATAAACAAGATTTTAACACCCACAACATAACAATTTTGGTTATAAAGCATAAATTATTCAAAACATTCTAATTCTTTTAATTATATTTTACTTTATACTCGTATAATACATTAAATGCCAAATTTCAATATTTTTATAGCCACATACGCAACATTAATCATAACTGCAATGTGCAATCAATAAAAAAATAACAACTGGCATTGTAACCATTACAAATTGTTAATACAATATATATAAAAGCATAACGATGTTAAACCATATTTTCACATTAAATTTTGCGAATTTGGCACTCAACCTACGTAATGTACAGTATAACATCAGAATTTGTCATGGATTTATTTTTTTGTTTTTTCCTAAAATGATACATATTACTAAAAAGGGCAGTCAGCCAACAAAAGCAAATATCATTAAAATTATATTAAATAGAAATGTTTCTGTGTATTGATTTACATAGAATCGTGCCCACCACTTTAATATTAAATTGAATAAAAAAGAATAACATAGAAGACCATTTTCAAAACATATATAGAAAAAAATATATATAACATAAAAATATCTTTTGATGTACTATTGTATATATAGTACATGTATATGTATAGGAGAAAAAGACAAGCAAAAAAAAAATGTTTCCTTACTAATGTTATATACATAAGAATAAATTGCTATTAAAAAAGACATAAATGTATATAGAAATGGATTGAGGTGGATTTTCAGAGATTGGGGTATAAGAGAAAAGAGTAACAATGAAGTGTGCATAGCACTTTGGCATTGTGCCGAGTCGTTTGAAAATGTCACTATACGTACGTATAAAAGAGCGTGGCAATGAGAAATAAGTCAGTAATACGTTTAGTTTTCAGAAAGTTTCACGTAGAAAAGAGAAGGAAAAAAAACTTGATATTGGAGTTACTTTTAACAGGGCGGGAAAGAAAGACAAAGCAAGCCTGGAGCTTTATAATATATTTTTCACCCTCTCTGTGTGAGTGTCTCTATAATATATATATATATATATATATATATATATATATATATATATATATATATATATATATATATATATATATATATATATATATATATATATATATATATATATATCATGTACCGGTGTGGTGATCACAGCAAACGTCATTCGTTTCGTTCTCTGTCGCGCGATCGTTATATTGCCTGGCAGTTTCTCTCACTCTCTCTCTCTCTCTCTCTGTATGTCTTTGTGATCTCGTGCATTCTCACTTACCCTATACATCAAACATTTCGTAGGCATCTTTGTCACCCGCACGATTCATATTCCCAGCTACACAACGATACACAAAATATATGATTTCTATATATAATAAACCAATTAAAAAAATCTTCTCATTTTTCTCTATACCTTTCTTTCTCTCTTTCTCTGTTTTCTCTCTCTCTCTCTCTTTCTTTTTTCTTTTCTTTTCTTTTTTTTTTTTTTTTTTTTTTTTTTTTTTTGAATTTATACTTTTGTATTTAAAAAATGTTATTTTAATATGAAAGAATCTTAATCTTTGAAGAAAAAAAGTTTTTAATACTACTTGTTAGAAAGGTTAAAACTTAAATGCTTCTTTTCTTCTTGTATAATATACGGTATAAAAATACGGTATGGGTGTATATATATACAAAGTTTAGTAGGGTTTTATATTATTACTTTTTAGTTTAAAAAGAAAAGTAAGAGCAAGGTGTTGTTTTTATTTTATTATATATAAGCAAAGCTGCTTTTACTCAAATGACAAAACAAAAAGTCAAATAAAATCTAACTAAGGTAAAGAGAATAAAGACAAAGCCACGAGTGGCAAAAATGAAGATGATGAAGAAAGCAGAGTGTGGCTTATGTTTTAACATTATACTTGATCTCTTGACAATTCTCTAACTGCGGTGTAATCAATTAACCCTTGAATGAAAGCCAAACCATACTAAATGCCACTTCATGCCCTTTTTTTATATTATATTGATCCTCAACATTTTATTATTACTTTATAAAAAAATAAAAAAAAAAAAAAAAAACTGTGCTATATATAAGAAAAAGAGTAAAAAAAATATACGTGTTTTAATAAAAAAAAATCTTTCTTTAACTATATAAATTTTGTTGTTTATAAAATATAAAACTCATTTCTGAAGATTGTGTAAGTATTATGTTAATTATAAGTAAATTATTATTCATAATAGTAATTTGGTAAATCAACATTTTAAAATCAAATATTATAAATATTATACAACAGTAAGCGTAGGCATAAATATACATACTATGGAGAATATAAGTTTTTGCTGACTATATAATATCGAATTTCAATATGCATACGTTGCACTTCATTTCACATTACGAAGAGAAATGCATAAATTCTATACCGTATCATCCGGTCAACCATAAAGTGATTTACGTATATTTAAACAGTATAAATAAATTCAATCTAGAATTCCAAAACTTCTCTCTCTCTCTCTCTCTCTCTCTCTCTCTCTCTCTCTCTCTCTCTCTCTCTCTCTCTCTCTCTCTTACTTTTTTTTACGAAAAGGAGTCGTATACTGTACATGGTTAGATAAGGTGGCTGGGTTTTACAAAATGAACATAAATATAAAAAGTTTTAGGCTATACGATGTCATATGAAAAGTATAACTCATATATATCACGCAAATATATATATTTATATATATAACACAGAGAACTCATATATATGTGCAAGGTATAGTATATTGGATAATAAAACACACCAAAGTCACAGAGAAAAATAAAATATAAGTTCGTATATATAGAAGTATTTTTGTTTCATATCTTAATATCGAAATATATAAATAAAGTAATATAAAAACCAGACGTATAAGATATAAAATAAAATAAAAAATACGAAAGATTTTTCAATTAGGTCAATATTAGCTCAATGTGAATTTCAAACTAAAATATTTCATATTGCTGAAATTCAATCTGAAATAAACAAAGCAAGAAAAACACAGTCTTCTGATTCATTATTGTATAGCACAACGTCTCATGTTTACTTGTCTCTTTCATTGTGTTATTGTTTCTTTTTTTTTTTTTTTTGACAAGTAACGTCAAAAGAAAAATAAATAAGATCAAAAGAAAGAGGACATATACTTGAAATGATTTGGTTACGATCTGGTTGGGAAAAAAAAGGAGCGATAAGCAGGTTGCCTACTCTACAGGATATCATATATACTATGGTGGTTAACAATGCTGTGAGCTAAGTTCTTTTCTTCTCTCTCTCTGTCTCTCTCTCTCTCTCTCTTTCTTTCTCTCACTCTCTACTATTCTATTCTTTTTTATCCTAGTTTATGAAAATAGCTTATTCAGCAAAGAGTTTTCTGCGTTTTTATTCTATTATCCCAGCTTCAAGTACTCAAAACTTTTTTTTTTTTTTTTTTTATCTGAAACGTCCGGATTGTCCTTTTCTACTTTCATCATCATGTAATACAGCAGCCAAGGCATCGATGATGGTATGGTTTGAGAAAACTAGCTTTACTTTACTGTATGCTTGCTTTCTAGGCGCCACTGGGCGCCACCCGCTGTTGCACGGTACCCAGCAAAAGCTGCAAAGCCAGCCAATCTCATCATATCTTCTTTGTCGATCGCGTACAGCGTTACCCTAACCGCGGGTATAACGCAAAAACTCTCAAAACTTCCTTTTTTATCACCAACTTTTTTCTTCTTTGCTCTCTTTTATACATATATATATTTATTTTCTTACTGAGTAATAAGTATATACGAGCTATTTCATTTCCTTTTTGCTTTACTTCATCTTTAGAAAAGATCTTAATAGAATACTTCTAAAAACTAATCTAATATATAATAAGTAAAGAAACGTTAAGCTACTCGTATTTCCCATAAAGACATGATATCTTTACTATATAGTCTTTCAAATTAAAAATACATTAAATAGATCACCGAGGTAAGGTGGTTCAGCAAATTAAATTTGCACGAGTGAAAAAGATAACGTTTCGATATACCTTTGAATAAAGTTAATAAATTTATGGATGATTATCCTACATAATGATCACTTATATAGATTTCTTTTAACACGAAGCAGCCAGTTTCTTGTTATTATTTTTTTTATTGTATTGTTATATACGTTTTCATTACGTTAAACGATTTTAATGGAATGTGCAATAAAAGTTCACCAAAATTTATCTAAATTTAATAGTAAGAGTTCAACTCATAATTATGAAACTAGAAATTTAAATAGTAAATTACCATCAGTTTATTGTAGAACTGAAATGTATAAAAACGGTCCGTTTTGCATTTGTTTAAACATATATAATAAATTACCATTAGAGATGAGACTTATTAGTGATTTCAATGTTTTTAAAAAGAAATTGAAATTGTTCTTATTAAATAATTCTTTTTACAACTTACAAGAATTTTATGATTTTTAAATAATATTTTATAGTAAAAAAAAAAAAAAAAAAAAAAAAAATTGACAAAGTCAGGGCCCTAGAGTGAGCCCACAGCTATGTTTTTATTGATTTTAATAATAATATAAATATGAATGTAAAAGTAGCACCAAATGTGCATATAGTATGTAAGTGTTTTGACTTTTTCTGTCTGTTAATTAACCTTGACGAATACGATGTGTATTGTATACGATTGAAGGAAAGAGAGAAATAAAGAAATTTTGAATTTGAAAATTATTTCAAGCCCTACAGACATACCTGATTGGATCCTGTAGCTTGAGTATACAGACAGAAGTATATACACATAGAACTTTATACAACTTTTTTATATTCCATACACAGCAGTAAGTAAATAGAAGTTGTAGCAGCAGAAAATACGAACAAACTTTTCTAAAGAGCAATTGCCAAACTTATTCTTACAGTCAATTTTCTGTACCACCTTTTTTTTTTTTTTTTTTTTTGCTGACGAGAAATGTAAAAAAAAAAAAATGAATGAATGTATAAAACATACAATGTTACATATATAAGACCGCAAAAAGCAAAAGTTGAAATTTTGAGAAGGGGTAATAAGATGGAAGAAATGAAGGACCGCAACTTAAAACTTTTCAATGATATCAAACTAAACATACAATAAAGTTTTCTGTATATGTATATATACGCATTACAAATACATAAAGTACATTATTTTCTATTTTATATTTTCACTGTAAATAATAACAAGAAACTTTAACAAAAGTTATTAACTACATACAACTCAAGTCTTTATAATATAGGATATCTTTGTATAATTTGAAAGTCAATTTTCAAGTAGACTGGGGATATAAACTTTTATTAATTTTATATACACTTATTTTAATAATGTGTGTGTGTGTATATATATATATAAATATATATATATATGAAATGTTATAGTACTGCTGGTATATTTTAACTGTATAATATATAAAACATAATATTATTCATTCATCATTCTGCAAGTGTATGAAGAAGCAATATTACACACCATATGTATACCTACCTACCTATATATAGTAACCCCATCAGGTATGAGTTTATATTATGTACCTATATCTCTGGGGTAATGAAACATTCATTAGAGAACATACAAATGACGATGATATAGGGGTGAATAAGACAGCCAAAGCAAACCTCTAACCTTGATGTGTATATTCAAGATAGTATAAAAATAAACACACACAAGTGCAAGTTGTATAACTTTTTTTAAGACTTTTTAAAACAAAAGTGAACGAGAGGTGTGTCTGTTTTACTTGTGTCAAATTTGGTTTTTTTTTTTTTTTTTTTTTTTTTTTCTCCGTCCTAACACATATAATATACACACACCACATTCATACATACAAAACCCCATAGCGCACGTAAAGCGAAGAGTCTTGTAAAGTATAAGGATATAAGGAGATGTAGTATACCTTACACACTCTTGACTTCAGGGAATTCCAGTTGAAAAACATAACATTGCGCTCATTTTTGTATTTACTTTAGGGAATTGTTGGTATCTATAAGTTAGAAAATTTTAGTTGGTTTTGTTAAAAAATAAAATAAAATAAAAAAGGTGAAGTTGAGAGTTGAGTTAATTTGTACAATAACATATAACATGTTATGTATGTAACAAACGAAAATGAAAAAAAAAAAAGCGTTCTTTTTATATCTCTCGCTTTTGCTCTTTGACTCACTTTCTCCAACATTTTTTCCTTTCAGAATTATTCATTTTTTATTTATGAATTATTAAAAATTATATTATATTATTGTATTTTTTATGAACTGAAATTAAAAGAAGAAAAACGATAATCATCACAAAAAAATACAAATTTTGTCGTGTCGTGTTGTTCATAAATAGTTATTTAGCAAATTAACGAATTATGAATAATTCTCTCATTATATAATTTATATTAATAGGAAAAATATTAAAACCTAGATATTTGTTTCATTACTTTAAATCCCTATGCACGTACGTACGTACAGTGAGTGCATTATTGAAACTTTAACAATTTCTAATATACAAAATCATTAAAAACCATGAAAACATTTTAAAATGTCATTTTTAATGAGGTGCTGAGTTAATTTGAGTAAAGGAAGAAGAAGAAATGAAGAAAGGGTTGATTTTTTTACACCGTGATACTGGAAAGAAAGAAAACTCCAAATGTGTAAAAATGGGGGGAGGGAGGCGTAACTTTGCAAAATTTTGAATTAAGAATTTAAAAAAATATATATATATTTCCATATGGCTTGACGGTAACTTAAAAAATAATATTTCCTTCGTCTAATAGTCACGGGTCCTAAATTTTGCATCGTAGGTAGTTATTTTACCATAGACTTTTAGGTTATACATAATTATAACAAACAAAAAATAGTAAAAGCTTTACCTTTAAATTCCATACTATAGTAAAAAATCTAAAAATATAGCAATCTTTGCAATAGAATTCAAATCATTATATAATATTTCATATATTATTACAATAAGCTGGAGGCTAGTGTCAGAAATTTATCTTCATCTAAATTTAAAACTAGTATCTATATAGTTTTTATCTTTGTCTAATATCATGTATCTTCTTTTACTTTTCTCTTATTTTGGATATCAATTTTTGTATGGGCTTTGCCTTTTTTGATCTCCTGTTGAGCATTTTCTTTTGACTATGTGCAATATTGTATTGTATTTATTTGCTCAATAAAATCATTATTGTTATTGTTGTTATTGTTATCACGGATCGCTTTTTTTTTTTTTTTTTTTTTTTTTTGAAAACCGATTCTCGCGAGCGGTCCTTACAAACCGGTCCTCTCCTCCCTATATATTTTAATTGTACAGTAATGATCATATATTTTAAAAATATACTTTAACAATATAGTAAAAAAGCAAAAATAATAATGATAATAATAAAAGCTTACATATTTATGTTCACGCTAGTTACCAATTTTTTCACTTTACTATACATTGTATTGAGGAGTATAATACAGTATAGGTAGTATTGGTATTGCTGATATGCTCGATATGATAAGCCAATTTTAATTCACTATCTCTTCAAAGTGAAAACGTAAGCAGAATTACCTATTACATATAAATAGTGGTACTTTGTGATATTGTACATTGCCTCACTGCTTGTGTCAAATCATCAATAAACCATGAGAGAGATCAGAGCAGGTCAAGTGGATTTGTCCAGTCAGGTCAGATGTTAACTACAAATGGATCCTCAGACTTTACAAATACAGTACATACCTAACCACTTTTTTTATATATCACAATGTACTAATATGAAAATATATATATGACCATAATATAATTATATAAATAATATAGACAGTTACCTATATTTCTGAATTTGATAATTTAACGACTAAAATTTTAGTCACTTTTTATATTTAAGTATCGTAATGGTCCTTTTTACGTTTATTGATGATTTAAAAGTAATAAAGCGTAATATTGGTTTTCACACAAAAGTCATATAACTTACATAATTGGCATGCTATATACTTGAAAGCTTAATATAATATTTCATTCTACAGTATTTGATAGTGGATAACATTCTATATATTTCCAAGAGTTAATTCACGACTTGAATTAGAATTTTTTTCTTTGTACCAAACTTAGTGATCAAATTCGTTTTTCCGTAAGAAAATCATTGAGTTCACAATTTTATGACTATATAAGTTCGCTACAATGATGAAAATTATAATTCAAGTCGTAAATTTTTTTTACTCAAATTTGATACTTTTAAGGAAAAACGAATTTGAGCACTTAAAGTTTACACCAGTGGGCACATAATATATTCTTAATTTTTATAATCAAGTGCATACAACAACAAAAATCCCATTGAAATACAGTGACTGACTTTTATGTGTGCCAAAATTGCAAGTCGTGCATTGTTTTCAAATATCAGACGTTGGACGCTGTACATACAAGTGGTGTAATTAATTAAATGATCAAAACTTTACAACGATGAGCGCTCGCTGCGACAAACTACAATAACTTTTGACAAAATTTCCAACAGTTTCTTGCAAATAAACAAAACTATAGCTTCAAAAAACAAAAAATAGTTTTTACTACATTGCAAATCTAAATTAGGTAAGTACATCAATCTTTTGTTTAATTTGATGAGAGTGCAAAATCTTCAAGTATCATACTCATACTGCAAGGTTGCCATTGTTCTCCAGTATATGCATTTTTCACAAGGACGAATTTAATTACCGAAACAAAAATATTTGAAGCATGCATGCTTATATTTTCTTCTATAATATTCATAATATTTCTTAAATGCACTAGAATTTTAAATTTAAAAAAATAATGTATGTATTATACAGTATTATGAAAATGATCATGGTATAATTTTTACCGGCTTCAAAATATGTCATCAAATATTTTATTTCAACTAAACAAAAATGTTATGTATTATGACTACAAAAATATATAACATTTTAGGGCATATGGTGATCATAAAAATGCTGTGTTTGATGTGAACTTTACAAATTTCATTCATTATTTACATGGATTTGACAGCTGGGGGAGGAGGAGAGCCAAAAAAAATGCCCATCCCACTTTGTTGGTGCACCGACCACCGACTGTGTATTGAGATTTTCATGATTTCTTACTATCTAAATGCCTTCATATTCACTGGATGCTAACTCAAGATGTTGAATATTATAAATCAAAATTTAACACTTACGAGATGTAGAACGGTGTTGACAACTTCGCGATTTGTCACCTGTCCCACCTCAATCAGACCGACAAGGACGGCGAATTTGAGGCTGTCATTCATTGTCATTCGCACTACATCTTCTGGTCTCTTGATCTCACTTATGGGCGGATTAATTGTGTCCGCCATGGTTAAAGATGTAATTGTTCTAGACAAGTCAAAAATGACACGCTAGTTCACACAGTAATAAGTAAAATACGACATTTACACCGATACGTGATATTCACACCCGTCGATGTCTGCCATATTGCAACTCAAATGTGTATTTCCGTTTGATCAGCTGAAAAAAACTTAAACTTTATTTTTAAGTTTAGAGTAAATAGTAGTGAAATCAGCACTAAATTTCAGCATTTAAAGAAAATTATTAATATTTCTTTTTATTACTTCAAAATATGAATATTTATTTTATTGATTTTTGTTTTGACTTTCGTAGTTTCTAGTCGGGCGCGAGTTCTGTGGATCAAGTTTCTTACTTTCTGATTGTTTTTTCAATAAATTCAGCATTTAATAGTAATTAATGGATTCTTAATGAAGGTCCAGAAATACATTAATACATTAAAATAAAAATTATATGAAATAAATGAAAATTTGTTACAAAATTTTATAAATAATCAATGGACTCGTCTAAATTTGAAAAAATGCGCTGCACCATAAATAAACCAATCAGAGCGCGTTTGTCAATACAAGTGCGAAATAAACAGAAATGGCAGGCGGTGACGTCGAGAAGGCCAAGGTGTGTATTTTTCTTTATTATATAGCTGCTTTTAGTATGAAAATTACATATAAAGTATTTGAAAACAATAAAATATATTCAATCTTTAATAAGAAATCATTTTTAAGCTTAGAAAGTAATTCTTTTAGACATAATAAGAATGTAACATGGGCGTTGGCTGCGGCGTCCTATTCTGCCGGTGGGCGGCCTGGGGTAAAAAAAAAGCCACCCCATTTTTTTAAATGTCAATCAGTCAGGATGATATGTTTCTTAAAAATCACATCTTATTTTACGTGTATTATACATTAAATCTAAACTAACATAAATCAACTAAATAATATTATAATTATAATGGTAATTTATGGAAACGATATGAGCCGTTTGACATGTTTACACAATGATGCATCACGGATTCTTTTTTTGTTAGTCATGATTTTTGTTTTGTTCTCATTACATATACATATTCTTATAGTTCCAAATTTATTATTATGTAGCACATTAACTCTTTATATTTCATATCACAATATTGACATGGCTTTGACCATTACTATTTAAATAGGAAGTTTCTCATTAAAAATATAAACGTACAAATGTATGTATGGTAAAAGGTTGGAGGGAAAAGAGAATATACTGCATAGGCTATGCTCTAGTACATACTTAATAAAAACAAACATTCAAATGACATCAAAGCAGGTTTGTTAATAGTACATATGTACATGTAACTAAATTAGGTAATAAGCAGTGTATGCATACCGTGAATTATACGATTTTGGGTAGAGAATTTTTATTTTGAACCTCCGCCCTGCTCTATAATGTCTGAACTTCAGTGAAGAACAAAGGCACAGAAATACTGCATTTTAATTATTATTTTGATTTTCTGTTTTAGGCCAACAATGAAAACAACATTCGTAACCTAAAGTTATCTGGACATGTAGGATTTGACAGCCTACCAGATCAACTGGTAAACAAATCTGTTCAAAATGGATTCATATTTAACATTTTATGTATTGGTAAGTATTAAAAGAAGAGAAAAATGCTTCCCCCCCCCCCCCTTCCTAATAATAATAATAATAATACTTTTTAGGTGAAACTGGTATTGGCAAGTCAACCCTAATGGACTCTCTATTCAACACGAGCTTTGAGTCGGCACCCAGTCCTCATAATTTACCATCTGTTAAATTGAAAGCTCACACTTATGAACTTCAAGAGAGCAATGTCAGACTAAAGGTACCTGTATGTGTAATTTATACATCAGAGAATGGATAAATTTATATTATTATGTTTTGTGTTATGCAATTCACTAATAATTCAAATTGATGGTACAAAATAATAATAACTACAGTACCTATGAATGCAATTACATAGGTACCCAAGTTATATATTAATAATGCTACCAGTACACATGATTGTGATTGACCAAGAAAGGAACTTCTGTTTTCAGGCTAACTTAAAGCAATTTCGCTCACATCCACTTCCGTTTCTACTTACTGTGCATGCGCAGTGCGTCGAAACCGAAGCGGATGTAAGCGAAATGGCTTATAGTCGGCCTCAAAACAGTTGTTCCTTTATTAGTCAATAATGTTTTTTAACATTCAAAAACGCACGCTTAATTAGTAATGTTATTCTTATGAGAAAAATACGTGCTGGATTTAAATGGTAAAATAAATTATCACAGTCGGGTGTACATTATGCTACCATGTCTCATTACCATGAACTGCATGTTTATTGTAAAAAAATGCAGTATTGATGTCAAAATCTACTGTAATTGTAATTAGTTTATCTATTCCATTGCTCTTGTAAAAATGCAATGTGTAGCAAATGTAATCATAAAATATTGTTCTTGTAAAAGGGTGTAAATTTTTAATTTCACCTTTTACTAACAAGTACATATTTTAAATTTTCCAAACATTATTACTTCGTGCATATGTTGATAATCCCTCTTAATTCTAGCTGACCATTGTCGACACTGTCGGCTACGGAGATCAGATCAACAAGGAAGATAGCTACAAGGCTGTCGTGGACTACATCGATGCCCAGTTTGAAGCTTACTTGCAAGAAGAATTGAAAATCAAGCGTTCTCTGTCTACTTATCATGATACTCGCATCCACGTTTGCCTGTATTTCATCTGTCCAACTGGCCATGGGTATGTTATTCACAAATAATCTTGTATACTGCCCTATTACAATTACTAATATAGGTATTACATTTAGGTATGCTGTGAAACATATTTAAATATATTTTAAATGTAATGTTTTCAGTTTGAAGTCTCTGGATCTGGTTTGCATGAAACAATTAGACAAGAAGGTCAACATTATTCCAATTATAGCTAAAGCTGATACCATTTCAAAAAATGAGCTCCAAAAATTCAAGGTATGCAATTGTCTCTCTTTTATGTCAAAAGCGTAATAATAATGGTGTGTTTATTTTTTTTTTATTGCAGTCCAAGATCATACATGAACTTACGAACAATGGTGTGAGCATCTATGAGTTTCCCACAGACGATGAAACTGTGTCTGAGGTGAATACTTCAATGAACTCTCACATTCCATTTGCTGTTGTTGGCAGTACTGAGTTTGTAAGGGTGGGCAATAAAATGATGAGGTCTCGTCAGTATCCTTGGGGCACAGTGCAAGGTAAGCTCACCATTCAATTTTTTTTACTTTTTTATTACTAGACCTGGGTAGAATTTTTTCTCTCGTGCAAGGCATCCGTCTAAGTGAATGGCTCACTCTCCCATTCCCTAATTTTTAAAATCTATATGTGTTTTTCTATTATCTTTTATCAATCAATTTGAAAGAATAGGATTGGAGAAACAGCAAGGGCCTTATCATAGTGAAACAAGTCCCATATCTCGGTGAAAATCTTGTTAGCTGAAAAATTAGTGCTAGCAAGATTTTCACTGAGTTATTGTATAAGCTATGAGCTATGGTCTCCTATCTTTTTCTTTTAATTTTATCATAACTAATTGGGATGGCTTACTTTCTTTAATACCTCTATTATTACCAGTACAGTATTTAAGTATTATAGTGCAATACTTCCATCTATTTTGCTTACTTTGATTAAATTTGTGATTTATATATATATATTATTGTTTTAGTTGAAAATGAGGCTCACTGTGACTTCGTAAAACTGAGAGAAATGTTGATACGCACAAACATGGAGGACATGCGTGAAAAGACACATTGTCGCCATTATGAGCTTTACCGTAAGAGGCGTCTGGAGCAGGTAAGAGATGAACTGTGCAACATTACTAGATATTAATGTGATGTCGTGTTACATGATACTCATTTGTATGTGTGTTTGTGTTTACAGATGGGCTTCAGTGATGTTGACTCAGACAACAAACCAGTGAGCTTCCAGCAAACATTTGAGCACAAACGTAGCACCCACGTGCAAGAGCTGCAGCAGAAAGAAGATGAGATGAGGCAGATGTTCATCCAAAGAGTCAAGGAAAAGGAAGCAGAGCTGAAGGAGTCCGAGAAAGAGGTACAGTAATCCAAATATTATCTTTGAAGTACCACCTAATTTAATAGTCACCTGCATGAAAATATTTTCAAATATTGTTCAATTACCCATACACCATTTTGTACTTAGGAAATAATCACAAAATCACATTCTTATGATAGTCATTATTTCAATGAAAAGATAAAATAATAATTGCTAATTATGTAAATGTTGCTTTTACTTTGATCAGTTCTGAGTTCTAAAATAAACTTTGTTCCCCCAGCTTCATGCTAAGTTTGATCGTCTAAAGAAAGATCACACCGATGAAAAGAACAAGTTGGATGATTCTCGTCGCAGACTGGAGGAAGAGTTGGTTGAGTTTAACAGACGTAAGACCCAGCTGCAATCTGGTAGCCACCACACTCTCACCCTTGGCAAGAGTAAGAAGAAATGAAGCGGGATATTTTGACTAGTGGTGGCCTAGCACTTTGGTGACCGTCCACCCCTGGATCACACCAAATAGCTTTAACTCCTTTCTTTTTCAGTCATTTCAACAAATATTTATTTTACTACACTATAGTTTTAAATTTTCTCTCTACTAAATTTTAAACAAAGTATCTGATATAAACTCCTTTTTATTAAAAGAAAAATTATTTTATAGTATACAAATGTGTTGTTTTCTATGTCTACTTTAAATCTGCTACTTGCATGTTAAGACTATTTTATACAATTATGTATTGTCTGCTTGATTTTTACTATTCTAGAATTAAGCTTTATATTAAGTCCCCGCTTATAATTAAGTATTTCTAAGAAAATAAAGATTACCATTCTTTGTAAGAAATCTATCCAGGTTAATTACATTCTTTTAAAAGTATTTGTCTTATAAAAAGAAATTATAAGTGTTTCTATCTTCTATACATCTTGGATTGTTCTGGTATCTTTTCATATAAAAAGAGTAAACATGAAATGTACCTTCCGTAATAATTAAGTGTGACCTAAAATGTAAAGGGCATCTCCATGTCATTAAGAGAATAAGAAAATTGCACATCCACAGCTTCTATTTGATGCACAAATGATAATATGCTGTGAATGTGAAAATACTTTAGGATTTTTCTTTGTCATTTTTAGGTATAGCTGATAAAATATGCCATACTATATGGATTACTTGGGCTACCAATACTGTACCATAATATTAATAGCTGTCTAAAAAAAAGTTGTAAACATTATACTATGGATGTATTTTCAAACTATAAAGTAACCTCTTGTTGTACCTAAGAATTCTGATAACTATTAAATGTGAATTTAAATGGCTTATAAAAAAAAAAATCTTATTAGCAAATTTATTGTAGTTTCAAAATTTATATGTATGTAATAATTAAAATATTTTAAATGATGTTAATATTTCTTAAAGTAACAAGATATAAATTTATATTTTTAGCATTATAACTATAGTCTACTCTTATCATTATCTGTATAAAAAAAAAAGTATGGTCTATCTAGTGTGTATGTATGGATAAAGCTAGAGTGACTTGCAAAGTTTATCATGACTTGATGTGTGTACTTTATAGATAATAAAAATAATAAATTAAACAGCTGACTAAGGCGTTAAATCTTAAAAAGTCCATAGAAAATGCCTAGTAATGTCACTATATAAGATGATTTTATTATTACTGTTGAAAGGTCACAATTACCATTTAACTACATGGTATTTGAATGAGGACTTCAGCGATTTCAGTATGAGTACTTGGTATTTTCTAGGAACATTATTAAATCTGAGCTTTTTTTTATATTAAATTTAGCAGTGATATTGTTACTTGAATTTCTCTCCTCTTACATAAACATAGGATAGCACAGTACAGTATTTTAAATAATTACAAAGAAACCAAATTTAAAACTGACTTACATTTAAGCTTAGCAAGCTCTAAGTATGAATCGTAAGTAAATTTAATTATAAATGTTGGTCTAATTAAAAGTACACACTTCCATTATTTCTATGTACCACTTCTGTTAGATGTCAAGGGATAAGTATAAACTGCTTGCTTTCTAAGTTATAGAGTAATTTTGTTAAATTGCACAATATCTATCTGGGCCTCCTTTGAATTTGTACTTTTTTCTTTACATCGATATTTGGCCCATACTTGTGGTTTAATTTTAATTATAACTCTTAATAAAGTACATTGAATATCTTAAGTGCAATTAATAATTAAAATATTTGATTAATCATCAATTATCTAACTGTTGATTTTTACTTCATACTGTATTTATTAGTTGCAATTAAGTTTTTAAAAAGTTATTTGTCTATGGAATTGCAAATATTAAGTATTCGGATAAAATTTTATTTCAACTATATTTGCTTGAGATTTACATTTCAATAAATTAACAAACTAGACATTTAGCTCTTTTTTTCATATGTACTTCTTTAAGTAAAATTGGCCTTATGAATAGTTGCAAATCTAATAATAATACTTTACTATTAAAAATAAAATAGGTATATAAAAATATGTTACTATAACTATCATAATAATATAATAATCAGCATGTAAATATAGAAGGATATAAAAATATTTTTTTAATATAATTATGTAATACATCACTGGTGTGATGTAACAAGATTAAAGTGTATAAGTAGTAATAATTAGTTATTAGTAGATTAATAAAATAAGATTCATTTATGTAATGTATGTGCATAACAATTTTCGAGTTGGAATATGTCTCTGCAACCAGCTAATGGATGCTCCCACATCTGCCATTCAAAAAATATAAAAAAAAATTCCTTTGTCTGTTCTGTATATCTCTACATGTATGTCTCACTTCAACTTTAGATGTGTCGTTGAGTGTCATGTCTCTTCAAGAAAAATTAATCATTTTTTTTTCTAATAAAATGCAATTTATTGTAAATTTTTCTTCTTTTTATTTATTATGTAATTACATTTGCAAAATTTCCTTTACTTTATTTGTAGCCTACTGTAATACTTTGTTGTTAACATAGTTACAGATTATTTAGATTAGATTATAAAAAATATATAAATATCATTGGAAGAAATTAAATTTGTTATTCTATAAAAGATAACATCAAATTATTTAACATGTATCGTAAAATTTGAATTTTTTTATACATTAATGATTTAGTTAATAGTTGTATTTTTATTATTATATTTTACATTTAAGTAACAAGTTTTACGCAGATATGCGTTGAAAAAACTTAATGTTCTATAATAAATTTCAAAATCGAAGGTCAGAGTAATTTTGCATCATTATAATTTTTTAACAGATTAAAAAAAAGTGTGGTAAAAAAATAATAATAAAACGAGAATAAAAGTTTTAAAATATTTTACTAAATCATTAAGACAAAATGTAATGGTATATTATGCATGTTTTATTTATTTTTCGATTATCATATCAATGTTAAATTTTTATTTAAATATTTAAAAACTTAACTGATGATTTAATTTTAGATTTTTAATTCAGTATACGCGATACTTTCCATTTTGATGTATGCACTGTTATATAATTACTTATAAATCTTCTAATGTCAGGTCGTTAGAATGAGCCTTGACTCTTGACTTGGAGCACCTATAGTTCAAAACGCAGGTGCATTAAAAAAAAAAATTTGCAAGTTCACGCGGAGCAGGAACAAGATGTGGTGTGTTTGCTCCTCGACCCTGCTTGCTTGCCTGTAAAAGCCACCAGCATCCTTGAAGTGTTAATACATTGACAATGGCCTTGCGGGCCCGCGAGCGCAGTCGAGGCCCTGTTTAACCATCAATCATGCCCTCGAGGAAACAGCTGGACTTGCTACATATACCGTTTCCTATATTGACAGACAGGGAAAAGAAAAGTAAATCACATCACATTATTCCAATCTAAATTTATATTCACACCTCTATTTTTATACCAGAGCAAAAAATATAATAATATATATAAAATGTGTGTCAATTTTTTAACGTTTACACTGTAATATATTATTACATGCATCATTTATGCATTTGTAAATATTGTAAACTATTAATGTGTTAAAAATAATTATAATTTTATAAAAGGCGTAGGAGGTGCAATAGTTACACAAATGTTTTGCTGCTGTGTTAAATGATCCGATTTGCTATATCGCTAAAAACTTATATATAATATATAAGCAAAAATCATAACTCCAACGAGCTACATGATTACATGGTCCATATACGTCACATTCTTGCCATTCATGCATGAACCACGCGACACATGCGATATCGATATTTAAACCTTCTACGCTCCCACCGCACATACAGTATTAAAAATATTATAAGTGAATATAAGATAAGCTTAATTTTTGTATGTATATGACAACACCAACTTTCTCAATTTTTTCAAGTTAAACTTGCTGTAGTTGAAAATATATACCATGTGCGCATTTCGTCATAATTATATTCGATATAAAACCACCAAAAGTGTATAGGCCTGCAAAAACGTTTATATATTATTATATTTCTATACTTTGATATTTAGACATGGAAATATAAAAAAAATATATATATAGAATTTATTTACATTTATTAAATGTATTTATTTATATATAAATATATATACATATTTTGTATCGCGTTATATATTATATAGGGCGTAGTCAAGATAAAGGAAGCGGGCCTGTATTCCTTGAACCGAGGATTTTGATTATTAGATGTACTGAACTCATAATTCATAATATAGCATATTATATGTGCCATAATATACCAAGGATTAATTTTTTTTTTTTTTTTTTTTTTTTTTTTGCGTACATTAAAAAACAGATAACCAATGATAAGAAAAAATTGTTTCAATTTAAATTCAAAAAGGCCCCATTATCATTATCCTATTTTATTGAATATAGCATCTATAGTGTAGAGACCTAGACCTATATGAGGCTTAATTACAATAACTTAAAAAATACTTAAATAATGAAAATACATTATAAACATATATATAAACTTAATCACGTTTAATATCTGGATACGAAATTTGTGTCCTTACATCAGTCAGTGAACCAAAAGCATCCCATGTACAATAATGTGCTATAATTACGTTATGGTCCTAGTGACCTCTGGCAGTATACATAACCTTGATGAAGAAGCAACTTATCTTCTATCGTACGGGGTCAAAATTTATATTATAATCTCAAACTGAATTATAGGAGGAAAAAAATAAATCGCACGTTGGGGTAATACAAAATAAAACGAAATGAAAAAAGTAAATCAAATACGCAATAACACATTTATACAATTCTATTATGTATGATATAATTCTGGAACACATATGTCGAGCAATACAGATGAAACCATAATTAAGAAGAAAAAAATGCTTTAATACAACTCTTACACACGTATACTTTTATTAATATATCGACATCTTAATTATGCATGCGAATAAGTAAACATTCAGGTTTTACTTTTACGGGAGTATGTACTTGTACATATAGCAAAAAAAAATATATAATATATTATAGTAACTTATATATAACCCAAAATCATTATATAATGCATAAACGAGAATTCTACTAGCCTAATTTTATGATTTTAGTGTTCCAGTTTTTTTTTATCAATTCCGTGCGCGTGATTTTAATTAACTTTTATTTTTAAATTCTCCTGCAATATCTTTGAATGATTGCATATAATAATAAATATTAATCTCTCGATTATAATATAAAGGACTATAATTCACGCATTATATGCAGGGGGCTATATCATAAAACACTATACGTGCATTTTATTTATTATATATTGCAGGACAGGAAATACATAATAAAATATAATATACACTGATGTACATTTATTTATTGAATATTTTTAAATCGCTTCAAATATAGAGAAAATTAGTATTTTATTAATATTTTAATGAATTGGACGCGAATCCCATGAAAAAAAAAAGTGTGCAAACACACTGTTCCCAGTGTTCCAAACGATTTTGAATGCATTCCATTAGGGTTCCGATATGTTCCACTATGATCCTCTTTAAAAAATAAAAAAAGGAATGCATTCCGAATACATGCCAAAAAAAGTATGTTCCAAGTGCATTCCAAAAAATTCATCAAAATCATACTTTTTATAATTTAAATTGAAATATTACGTACAATTGTTCATATTTTATATATACAATTAAATTTATACAGTATAAATATAATGTGTATTTATCTTTCATTTTTGTTCGTGAGATATACAATTAAGTCCCAAAAATAACGTAAAGGATTTACAAATAAATTACAAAGTCAAAAGTAATAAAATTCATTTTTCTCCTCACTAAATACTCAATAAACTGAAGAAAAAAAAAATAAGAAAAAAAAAAGGCTGCAAATTTAATCTCAAAGAAAAAAAAACTCGTGTTCAGCGAGAATTCTGCCACGGAAAATTTAATTACGCAATATTATTTTATTTTTCATGATGAGATTTCGTTTTGCATAATTTTAAATTTCACCACAACACTGTAATTACCAACGACCTTTCTAAAGAAAAAAAATCAATTCTATGAGATAAGAGTTTATAAATATGTAATCATCTCGTGCGGGCAAAGAAAAAAAAAGTTTTTAAGAGGATAATACGCATTAAAACAAGCTTTGCGGCGCCAAGACCTTGACTTGGGGAATGGACTCCGTTTTTGCCACTCTTATTCTCCTACCACACAACTTCCAAAATTGCAAACCTATAATATATACCGTGTACTGAACAATGTATTCACACATACAACAACAATAACAAAAAAGAGTATATACTGTATATCAAAAATTATAATTGCGATGAGCTTAATATTTAAAAAACGGTTTTAATTATTATTGGAATGAAAAATGTTTTAGCTAGTGCTGTTGACAAAATGTTGCATTAAAAACAAATTGGGATTATTTCTCATCATAATTTGAGTGAATATACATAAGAAGTATTAATTATAAAATATTGTTAATAAGACCACGTACAGGACATACAATTTTATGTTTTGGACGAGCCAAAAATATTAATAAATGTCATACAATGGGAGGCAATGAGATTTCGCTGACATATTCTCTATTCTTTGGATTTACTGTATAGTTTGCCAAATAGACCACCACACCCTGTGGAAGTGCAAGTAAAAGTTCAGAATGCTCACACAAGCGTATCACGCTTTTGCCTTGTTGTATTATATATATATATTGTCAAGTGTCATTTTTAATAATGGTAATCATAAGGACGCTCATTGGCAAAGTGCCCTATAGCAATAATAGAAATCTTCATAGGCACCAAATAAAGTTTTTTTTTTTTTTTTTTTTTTTTTTACTTGCGACCCTCTGAAATATAAAGAGCATTGAACTTTTGGACATAATATAACACTTGCGCGTGATACAACACGCGTCGCACGAGCTTTCATTTTTAACCACCCATAATCTGTATAAGAAAGCTTATTTGGACATAACATTACCATTCAATTCAACAACTTTATAATGTTATCACGAGACAGGAAAAAAATGAGAGAGAAAAAAAACTACAATATATTTATAGAATAAAAGCAACACTGCCATGCCAGATACTATAAAGATATAATAATATATTTTTCCTATAATTTACTTTTTACTTCACACTCGTTTTATTATTTTATAACTTTTTATATATATATTATTCATAAATAATAAAGCACAACTTTCGCCTTATATAGACCATAGATTTTTATACGGAACTTAAAACATGACGAAAATGGAAATATTATACACTGTAAGATCAAAATATCCAAAAGAAAACTCAAAATATTTAAACCACCAAAAATATAAGTATATAAACGAGCCTTTTTTTTTTTTTAAGCAAAATTTATTTCTTTTTTGCTAACTTTTCTGTATACACTACAGTGTATACTATTTTCAAATTCTATGAAATACAAAATGTTGCCTCATCCGAATAATCTCTATTATCTCAGCAGGATTTCTCAAAAATTTCACTTGTATTCCTTGATTATATGTTATAATATACATAGAGCGTATTTATATACATTCATATTTCCCCCCTTTGCATGCTTTAATTATAATACAAGAGGAACTCTGATTGAACTATTACTGTGAAGATAATGATGATAATATACAAAGTAAATTGCTTTCAATTAAATTATACATCATCATGGGGTCTATTCAATCTATACTATAAAGCTGATGATATTCTTCATGGTGTCCAGAAACTTAAAATTATATATACGTACACGTGATAATAACGTGATTGCTCTCTCAATACTATTGTCATGCCCATGCAAGGACAATTTATAATTTTTATTTTGCATGTCCAGATCAAATACAAGGAAAACAAATCAACTTATGCGAATACAATTTGAAAATTCAGTAAAAAAATGTATGTTTTTGTATTTTTTTTTCTATATGTACCATTCACTATTTAAACCCAATACAGAACTATTATTATTATTAAAAAATATTCAATTTGTATTCAGAAATAAAAATTATAAAAATGAACTTATTAAATAATAAAATTCTTACTTTCAAGTTTGTTTTTTTTTCTAACTTTTAGTATGCATACATACGCAGGTTTATACAATAGATAAATTACTTTTCTGAGAGAAAAAAAACTATCAATACAATAATATAAACAGAGTAGCATAATATGCAATTAAAAATTTTGCATTCTAGATAATATTATGATAATATTTATAAAGGCTTTTACATGAAATAATATTATAATAAAATATACCTATGATTTTAAAATGAAAAATGTTTCTTTTTGTTTCAAAATCTTTCATTTTCTGATTTTGGTAATAGAACTACAACTTTTATCTTAATTAATATGAATATCATACCCAATGCTTACATATTTAAAATACCTTGAAAAACAAACTATAACATTTGAATGCAGATCATGAAATAATAATAATAATAATTTATTTTTATTAAGTAGAGGCCAAAAAAGGTACATACCCACATACATGGTCCTCTGTCCTCTGACTTTTAATTTAACAATAATCACATGTCAGAGTGTTTCATAATTTCAGCTTTACACAGTACATATAATTATAAGTGGTCCTTATTAATTAAATACTATTCAAAATATTAATCAACTTTACAGATATTCACTGAATAGAATAGAAGGTACAGACATTTTATCACATTTAGAGATCAATGAAACACTACAGAATAAAGTAAATATTATTTAAACCCTATATATTTCATCGTATACAGACAGGAGGCCCGCGGACAAAAGGCCCTACGACAAAAGACCCTATACCTGTGCGCACAGCCAGGGCCTTTTGTCCGAGGGCCTTTTGTCCGCAGACCTTCTGACAGACATTCATAATTCATATCACATTTATACATAATATTTATATTAGAAATTGCAAATTTTCTACATGAAAAATAGCGATTGTTAAGCCATTATATGAAAGAGAACTTATTTCGCAGTTACGTTACAATATCTGACGTATAGACCATATATAATATTAAAGTCTTGGGAAGCAAAATGTAAGAAGAAATATAAAAACAAATGGTGATGTGTAGTGGTGTGTTGCGTGACTTGGTGGCGTAGCGGAGAAATAGCTACACAGCTAAGAAAGGTCACCCTCTGTGTCACAAGGATGCTGCTGTCAATATTATAATGAAATATTATTTTTATTTTTTACATTCACTTAATTTTTTAACGCCTCTCAGTAAATTATATAATATATAACCAGCCTACGTACAATTTTTTGTTACATTCACATTAAATTATTTTAACCATGAAATTTTAGGGACGAGTCTTTTATACGAGTCGTTATATCCGTACAAGGTATATTATTATATTTTAATTAACCTTCAAATTATATTGTATAACCTTCTGCGACCTCTAACAAAAACAAATGACCACACATTAGCATTTTGTATTTCACGTTCGTTTTTGTATAATTGATGATGATGATTAAAAGATAAACTGAATAAGTATATATAATTCTTTTATTTTAATTTAGTAATATATTATTATATGTTATTGCTTATATGATTTGCATTGTTGCTCCATTTCTACTTTCACTGTTTTATTGTTCCCCCTTGAACTTTAATGCTCCTCATTTATTACATAAATCTAAAGGTTTCGTTCATTAAAAAAAAAATTTAAATCGGGCAGTACAATTTTTTTAATTTTGATAATAACAATGTACAATTTGCTTTTCTTTGGTTGTATATAAAAAAAAAGAAAGTATAATACACAGACTGAATTATTTATTATTTAAAATTATAAATATAAGGGTTTTAAATAGTGCCATTACTTCATAATAGGCAATACTAATATCTTTTTATTATAATATTGTTATTTAAAACTATTTCATGATTTTGAATAAAAGAGTTTAAATATTTAAAAAGAAATCGTTACTCTGTACACAACTTATAGCTTAAGATTTGTTAAATATTGCACGCTGTTGCAAAATAAGCAGTTAATATTCATAATATAATAGTTGCAAAATGAAATTAATTGCAAATTAACAATACAAAAACAGAGAATGTAACAAAATAGTGCCTTCGTCATTTTTTAATGATTTTCTGTTCTCTAATATTTTGTATGTAGAAGATAATAGAAAATAAGAAGGAAAACGAGTATATATTAGAGGTGACTCAAAAGTTATTGAACGACGTTCCTTGAGGTCTAAACCACAGGAATGCAAGCTAGATTTATATCAACCACCTTCTACATTGCGTATGTGGTTATTATAGAGCAACCATATCTGTGAAAAATACATATCGTCAAATAAGCGCTCGAACAGTGCTATACTGTATGTTTACAAACGTTTTCGAGGTAATCGCATTTAAAGTTCATGAAAGACATTACGCATCGTTAGTTTTTTTTTCTGGATTTTTAATTATACGGTGTTAGATTGAGCTGTGTTGAAATATTTGTCTCAATGCAGCCAAATAACAAGATAATATAACTATAATTATATATGTTTTTTGCAAATACTCGTGATTATGTGCACCACAGCAAGTTACTCAAAATATTTTGGAGATTATCTGTTTAGAAAGCGGGGAGACGCGAGAAAAGCTAAGGGTGCCCTTAATTTAACATTATGCTTATGGGGAAAAACACTTTTTTATTATTATTATTTTTTTTATTTTATTATTATTATTATTTTTTTTTTTTTTTTTTTTTTTTTGCAATTTTTGGGAAACCTTTTTCATCTATTTCGGAGAAATTTAAATTAGAAATACTTTAGACATACTTTAACGTGTTTTAAGCCATAGAAAATATTTAACAATTTTTTAAACCGATAACCTCCATTATGAGTGAGTGTGATTCATTAAAAAACTTAGGTCGTTACCTAAAAACTAAAGGCATTCTATATAATATCTAGGATTTTCAAAGCATACAGTTAGCAATTATAGCCTTTACAGATACATTGATATGAATTGCATTCTAATGTATACTGTATTTTTGGTTTCGAGTAATTTAACGATAAATTTAAAAAACAAAAAACAAAAAAAACTTGCTAGTCTTGCTACTGATTGCTGGTTGCAGTTGCTTACATAATGTTTATATTATATAGAATATTATTGTTTTTTTATAGAAATAAATTTCCAATTCAAACATAAATAAAATTATAAATTAATAGTATTAGCTCATTGTTTAAATTAAAAACATAATAAAACATTCATTTAGTTTTGATATTTCTTCTTTCTATACATTTTTTTAACAAACATGACACATTCTTTTTTATTTATTTTTATTATTTTTTTTTTTTTCATTTACAATATTTTTAGTACTTTTAGGCAACGTATTGAATAACTTGAAAAAAAAAAAAAAAATAAAAAACATTAATCATTATATTGGTATTTGATAACATTTACTATTTTTTTGTTTACCTCCTCTTCATGAATATTGTTTGATATCCTTTTATTATATTTATGAATTTCTTTGTTCAATTTAACATTGTTAATTAAATACTTAGGTTAGGACACTTTTGATTAACTATTTTATGAACCTACATGGAAAGAATAAATTACGTAATTTATGCTACATTTATGTCATTATACATACTTACTGTAAATGATGCTAAATTAGAACACCATAAATAGTATACTTTACATAGGCTGACCATAATTAAAAGTGTGCAAACCGGGACACTGCAGAGCAATGCACAGAAGAGCCTGAGAGGCTCGCGCAAAGCGCGGCCGGTGGTCCCCGCCGGAGGTGAAAATTTTTCAGAAAAGTGGGCGTGCGGCCTCCGAAATTTCATCATTTTTGTGTCTTTTTGCATGAGTTTATGTAAAAGTACATTGATTTCTTTCAATGCTTTCTGCCGACTATTTTTAACTTTTTCATTGCAAAAAAAAAATAATAATAATAATAATAAAAAATAAATAAAATAATATATATTTATCTATTATATGAAACAATTTGATACGTGTACTTCCTATTTGAGCCGAAACACCCACTCTCCAAAAAAACTAAAAATTTGGCGTAACTATGGTGTTTAATTTAATATGCTAAGAAAAAATATTACGAAAATGCATCGACTATCTTTTGACGACGTTTTTTTTATTTATTTATTTATTTATTATTTTTTTTTTATCTCCGCGAGCTTTAAATTGTATACTTTTTATTAATTTTCCTGCAAAATATTAAACCGGGACATTGACGATTTTTGCAAAATCTTGCTGGGACTTTAGTGTTGAAACCGGGACTGTCCTGGCTAATCCGGGACGGATGGTCAGTCTAACTTTACAACATACTATATACTATATGAATGCTATGTAACATAATTATTATGAAATACAGCATAGATTATGATGTATAGAACACATCGTGCTGAAAATGAGATGTCATAATTATAAGTGTATATTTTTGTCCGTCTAGGACTATATAATATGAACATTCTTCTTATATATATTTATACTCATTCTTATTACTTGTACTTTGAAGTATTGGCTACTTTTTAAGTATCCAAAATTATACCTCCTTCCTTCTTTTCTTCCTTCATATTTATTTATTTTATTTATTAATTTACCCGTCCAGAAATATTTCATTTAATTTTCTTAAGAGGGCACATTGGATAGACGATTTTTTGATCAAGTACCTTTAATAGATCGTTAATACAATCTTTAAAAAAATCACTAAACTTCCTCTGAGTTCATTATTTCTCACTATGAAAACATTTTGTATCATCCTGTAATGAACAGAAAAGTACAAATTTATATTCTGGGTCATCACCGCCGATAATATGAATTTCCAAACTTTGGTTATGGTATTACAGTATGTTTTTTTCTATCACCTACGGACTTATTCTACACCATAACTTATATTGTCATGACAATTCTGTTGATAGGATGTTTGTGCGCTTATACGACGATAATATGAAGATCTATTACAATCTTTGCAGATCTATACAAAAAATAATAATAATAAAACATTCTCATGAATTTCATCTACGTAATGTATATTACAAATTCATATCATGACTTTGTTTTATTCTTACCCAATGTGCTCAAAGATTAAAATGAGATGACCTATCACTTTGAATATTATTCTGCTCGTATATATAAATGCAGAGGGAATATTAAATAAATTATTTCTGTGCGATATATCCTTTGCTGGACGTTTTATATATATTTTAACAATTTTCTATTGTTACTTTGAATAATTTCAAGTCAATAGCAAAAAAATAAATTATAATAAGCAATCAGGCATTATTTATTATTCTTTCTCTCTTATACAAATATAGAAAAAACTACAAAATATATTTATCCATTAAGGTTATTGCCTAAATTTAATAAAGAATCATAAGTTCATTTCATAACTATAATATACCATATAAAGAATAGCACTATTATGTTATTAAGAAACGCTATGAATTATGAAATAAAAAATGCTCTTTAGATGGATTATATTAAATTACGATAAGTATATGATATTTCATAGTTTGGCATTTAATTATAATCATATCAGAGTATATAACCATATAAATAAAATTCTCCTACATATTGTAAAATATAGGTTATCAAATACTAGGAGGTTATTTTAATACCATTAAATCTAATTGTATTTACATAACAAATGATTAATATTAACACATCTTTGAACTTCTAACAAGTGACTGGGATTGCAGTAAAGAAGAAACATCTACTAGACAACAATAGCTTAATTAACGTCATTATCTTTTCTCATAATGAAGTGACAAGCTTAAAGTGCATCTATAATATATATATATATATATATATATATATATATATATATATATATATATATATATATATATATATATATATATATATATATATATATATATATATATATAATAAAATAACACAATAATATCAGAAGATTACATTAAAATTATTTTCTTTTTATATTCTCATTATTGTTTGCATCCTTGACATTTCATACACCTTTCGTTTATTATATTGATAGTTACTTCGTGTTCTTTCAAGTGAGAAAAATACATTTTATTTTCCTGTATGAAAAATAAATAGATATTATGCTGCATTGAAGTTGACAAATGATTGCGCAAAGAGAGGATGCGCGATGTAAATACTAGTATAGTATAATACCACGTACTTTAGACCAAGGATGGTGTGACTGGAACCGGTGCTGTGTGACTCTTGACCTCTTGTCTCTCTCACTATATATATATAAGAAATAAAAAGAGAGATGAACGTTTTCTTGCCTTGGCCCACTGCAAAACTTCCTCACATAATATCAAGAAGATGAAAAATTCCATAAAACAAAAATATCATCCTTATACAAGGTACATTTTTACAACAATTTTAAATTAAAAACTTTCAAACTGAGTTATAAATAAATAAAAATCATAACCTTTATTATTATATTTTCAAATTTCTTACATCACAGCTTTTGCATTAGATTTCACGGAACATTTAATATAAAAATATATTGACACATAGTGCAATATCTTTAAAAGATAATATAGTTCAATCTTAATTACTATTTAAAGCTTATAGTAAATGAGGTTGATTGGTTTTTTTTTTATTACATGATAAAAGTATAATCAAAGTTTGATCTACAATTAATTACTGATACTCATAATGAACTAATGTTACAGATTACGATTGTCAGCAAAAAGTAGAAAAAAAAAAGTTAAGAAATTTTGTTCTTTGAAACTTTATTCATTGCGTGCAAAAGTATAGCATTTTTTTTTTTTTATCGTTTCAGTGTGAAAAAGAAATGACTATCCGTGCAAAGATTCACTGAAAAATTAAAAAAAGCAGTGTCATGAATAAAAAAACAATAATAAAAGTCTAGAAGAGTAGATATAATAATATACGTATACAAATACATCTAGATTAAAATACCCTAAGTTAACTTCGTGTCTCTATTTTGTTACATACCAAAGTTCTTAACCAATTTTTTTTCACCTTGATTTATATCACTTAAATATCTTGATTATATAGAGACAAGAAAAGAATGTATTGTTATAATAACAATCGTGAATTTGAAATATCAAATTGAAGACGAGAGTAGAAAGGATCATGTCTATGTAGCCAAGGATGAGTAACTGAACAGCGTTATAATCTTACCGTAAGTAAATAACTTTTGCCTTTTTGCCAAATTGAAAGTGAGAGCATCAATATTTTTAAAATTTTCAGGTTTAGTACATCTAGGTCTCTCTCTCTCTCTCTCTCTCTCTCTCTCTCTCTCTCTCTCTCTCTCTCTCTCTCTCTCTCTCTCTCTCTCTCTTTCTCTCTCTCTCTTTCTCTCTTTCTCTCTCTCTCTATTTTTAACTCTGACTTCTCTGCCTCTCTAAATTGAAATTAAATTATTTATAATATAAAATATAATCTAATATAGCACGTAAAAAATAAACGTTTAATTACTTTCCAATAAGCATGCCAAGTGAAAACATATTAAAAACGCAAAAAAAAATATTTATAAATATTAATTCAAAAGTATTTTATAAAGATTTTTAATATAAGCATATATATATTTGTAATTGTTATGTTAATTTGGAAACATATACTGGCCATGTAATTACGTATTCAACTCACATGAAGTATATTCTTCTTCACTGGAAAACACGTGGAAGCTCCTACATGATGTCATCAAAAAGTAAGAATTTATTAAATGAAGATTAAACTTGTTTATAACCAAATAATATGTGGTTGTATCTTAAAATAAATTATTTGTGCTGAGATGGAAGTCTTGATGATTAATGTGCGTGTTTTTTTCATTTTCAAGGTGATCAGAAGTTTAGGGGATTTTTTTTTTCTACACACACAACACAGACATGTAATAAAAAGGTTAAAAGCTAGGTTAATTTTAAGTACATATATGTAGATATTTATAAATTATTAAATAAAAAAACTTGAATGGAGAGGAGAGTGAAAAATATAGCAAAATCTTCAGTGCCTTCAGTGGCTTTCCAACGAATATATATTATTGCGAAAATATCAAATATGAATATCAAATGTCTGTAACAATTCATGCATGACTTTTTTTTATTGTTTATTTATTCATTTTTTAGTCAATTAAATAAAATGCAAATTGACAAATTCTAATCCTCTTCTTCTTGACTCTTATGTCAATAAAACTTCTTTTTTTTTCTTTTTTTTCTATCGTCTTCTTGATTCAAACCTTGGATCGGATATCAAATATTAATTACTATATTATACAGAGTAATTTAATTTATTGTAGATTGTGATTCCAATTTGAAAGCCTTAATTGCCTATGATGTACGTACATTAAAACTTTTTCATTCGTACCTATAACGTAACCCTTACCCTCCATAATTAACTTTTGCAATAAACTATTAAACAATAATTATATTATATACCGCACACTTTAACTTTCAACATATTTTATAAATCCTCAAATTATACTCTTCTTAATTTACTCTGTAGAAATCAAAATCATATTAAAGAGATTTTTTAAATGTAAATTTCAAAATACTATAATATTAAAATAATGTAATTTGATTACGAAAGCTTATAATAATGATAATGTGTTAATTTTTTGTGTTTAAATCGTGTATTCGTGTTTGTTTAATGCTGAAGAGTGCAGAAATATTGCACTTACAAAAAGAATGCAACAACAAGGAAATATGAGAACTAAAACTAGCAGGACATCGACTTCTTCTATAGCTCATGTCAGTCTCATTTTCATGTATACATACTTGATTCTTTCTGAATTAATTTTACACTGTGATCATGACGTCATTTTCGTTACGAAAAAAATATAAAATTTAGTATTAAATTATTATCTTTATTTTTGTTCATAACTAACGTGCTTTATCAATTGACTCAATTGTAGACTATATATTTTTATTAGATTTATTATTACTGCGTAGTGATAAAAATATATATTAAAATAACGTAAAAGTGTATAAATATAATGATATTCATAGTTCGTAAAGTTATTATTTTGCAATTTTTTAAATTATCAATATGAGTTATTTTTAAATATTATTTCTTTGAGCGCAAATATATGAAAAAGCAATAAGATAAAAATAATAATATTAAATTCTAAATTATTCTGTGCTATATATATATATATATATAGAAAAAAGTTAATTAAATGGCAAGAAGAAATAATGTAATTGATATGCTATATTTATGTCAGTATAGCATAAATGTTGCTAAATCAGAACAAAATATCATAAATAATTATGCACTTTATAACATGAGATAATATTAATGTTATGGTATGTAACATACATATAATGCAGTGAAGTATAAAAATTATTTTGTTACAAAAAAAAAAAAAAAAAAAAAAAAAAAATGTTATACTGAAATTGGGCTAGAATCTTATTACGTAATTATTTTGGTACGTCTATATAAGAGAACTGTTCGCAAGGGGCAATATTTTAAAGTGCAATAAATTTTGGCATTCAAAGCTCTATACTAAAAAACTATTGAATTTTCACGTAATCAAAGTATTATACAGTATGTATGTGTGTGTATTGATATATCGCCTTTCTGAATAATTCATTATCTAAATATAATATCAATTGCTTGTGAAATCAATAGAAGATATATTATATCAGTTGCAAGTTTTAAATTACATCAATTTATATTTAAAGAAGGTAAAAGTTTAAAAAATATTTAAAATTATACTTATTATTGGTTATAAAGTATACTAATACATAATAAATATGTAATTTTGAAACCACGATAATATTCCAAATATTATTTCTAATAATTTCAGTAAATAATTTCTAGTGCACACAACTACAAACACAATAAGACAACTCCAAATTTGTAAACCTCAAGATTATGGTACATTTGTAAATTTATTTGTGTTTTCAAATCTTTTTTTTTTTTAAATTTAAAAAAAAAGTCGTTCTCTCTGTTTGTATCTTTTTCTTTCCTGATAATTTGTGGATTTTTCTAAACTACGAAGTTTAGCTTTTGTATAATTTATTATCATCAATAATTAAGACATGTTTATCAATAACAATAAATCTAGAAATTCCATACAATATTTTAGTTTTCAATACAAAACATAGAACTAAAATATAAGATTATCTATAAAGAACATAAGAATAAAGAACGTTATTTGAACTTTTAATGCAATTATTTTTATTTTTTTACACTCGCAATCGTTTTAACAATTTTTTTTAAACTTATAAATGCATTATCATTATATACTATATAATACTACTACTATATTTTATAATATACACTACTTATATTAGAAACTTTTTACGATTACGAGCAATAAATATCACATTTAAAATTTATATATAAGAATGCAAGAAAAGTACAGTTGTTGTGATTTGTACTGCGTCCCGGAAGACTTATGCCATAATTATACAGCTACAAATAATATGCATTTTACCGTTAACAAAAGAATCAATCTAATTGTTTTAATTTGTATAATATAATAATTATATTTTTATTAGTAGATAAAGTATAAAACAAATAACCTTCAAGCTAGGTGTGGTGAAAATATAATCAAAGACGTTGTGAATATTAAAACAATCACTCTGATATGACGAAATCATAATATAACAATGAGTCGCGCGATAAAAAAAAAACATAACGTGACATTTTTGTTATTCGAAATATATTATAAAATATAAATTAAACATTGTAAAACTATAAATATATACCAATTCATTTTTATATGTTACATGTTTCAAAAGTTTAAACATACAGTGGTTGAAAATATAAGAGCAAGGTTTATTACTTAAACTATTTTTTTAATGGAGTCTAATTTTATCTAATTTGAAAATTTACGTGATAGATAATGTTCATAATTATTATTATAATTACGTTTGAAAAAATATGATAAAATGTTTAGAGGACAATTAAAAAGTATTAATTTTTCTTTTTAAACATATTTACAAAATAAGCTATAGAAAAAATAACCTTGTTTATTTTTTACACTTATTATGATAATAAATATGCATAATACTGTATACTATAATATTGATTTTTTTATTTTTATAAAATATCATACTCATATCATTTTAGATCTTAGCATAAAATTAATTTAAAAATTAGAATGGTATCGCTTTTATTATTATTATTACCATTTTACGTGTATATACTTCTGAAACGGCCATCGGGTCGTTGCCATCATATCAAAGCAAATATTTTGGTTTTATGGTATTAAAATTTTACTATTGATGGCCTTCAAAAAATATAATAAATCTAACAAACAATTAGCAAATATAAGTCTTACACATCAGATTCCGGAATAAAGAAAAAAAAATCATTCACGTGTATTGTTTAGCTGAATCAAAATCTATGATAAATTTTGAACATTTTGTTAAACTATTAATGTTATATACAAAGTATACACATGAAATTAAGAAAAACAAAAGTGTTTGTTGATTCTCTGAATTAATTACCCATGGTTCCCCTTACCTTGCTGCACTATAAAGCTTACATTATATAGAACACTTTATTATAATTACTTAAATTAATAATAAATTAGCAAAAAAAATGTATTCAACAAGTTAAGCCATTGACATTCCTAATTATTTTCTCCACTTACATTTTATTAGAATATAAATATATTTAATTTTTTTTGTCGCAATATTTTAGTGACTCATTTTTTTTCTAATAAAGAATATTATAACTATCACTTATATATTTTATACATAATAGTAAGTGAATGCAGCAATCTCTACAAAATATTGTGTTAAAAAAAAGCACTCTCACTCTCACTGGTAGCGGACAAAATGTGGGTCATTGGATATGGACGAGCTATAATATATTATGTTGTGTTAGACCTCTCTTATATATAATTTTTATAACGACATATACACATATACACGGGAAGGATACGGTGTCCACTGTATAGATGTGTATAATTATTATACATTCAGAGAAATTATTACATTATAGGTCTTAAGTTAGATATGTGATTATTTCATTACAAGGAAATCCAAGGGCAGCCACCAACGATACTCACGGCTCACGTCATGGGTAGTTTCAAAACATATAGTATTAGCGTTCTTTTTACAAATAAATGTCTTATTATTATATATCATAATGTTAAAATTTAATAAAAAAAATATGTAGTTGAATTATAAGTAAAATTGAGTACAAAAATTACTTGCAATATTTTCACAATACTATTAATACTTATTGTACACGGTACTGCAAGTATTCTTGTTTTTATAGCAATTAACAAGGATAACTTGTATTTATAAATAAATAATTATATAAAATAAATTTTCATCTTTAAATATATTTATAAACTCGTCCCAGTAAATATTCTCTTGACTGAATTCATTATAAAACAAGTTTTAATGAAAAGCGTGAAGTTTTATTTTAATCAGTACAAAAAAAAATGTTCTAGCTACTATAACTTATTATTCTGTACTGATCTTTGTCAAAGTAGAATTCTCTGTCATGATTAAGATTGATTATTATAGCTCCCTGTCCGACATAGTGACGTATAATTCGAGTTTATTTACATAATTTTGCAATTTTTCTACAAGCTTACTTATTTAAAGTGTAAAGTTATACCCGCATAATATGTTGTTTTTTTGAAAAGAAGTACAGAAAGATGACAAAAATTCATAATATTATCTAACAGAGAGCTTATCATCTTTTATAATATTGTGTAAAAGAAACTATAATATTATATAAATAAAGCAATACAAAATATTTAAATAAATTTTCTTACATTGATAGTATGCTTTCTTTTTGTAAATATTTTATTTTTATCGACAATAATTTTTGCACTGTCATTATTGTCTAACTTTATAAAATAAATATTTGATAAGAAATCAAATACGTGCGTACAGTTACAATATTTGACAAATAATAATAATAAAAAAAAAAAAAAAAAAAAAAAAAAAAAGTGAGGTTGCAAGCTTTTGTTATGCATTTTTTTGTCATATATAATTTAAATTGGCTATATACAATAAGAAAGTTTTTGATACAGTCTGTCGATAAGGCGAATGTTCTCTGACTTGGCAGCTATACAGCATGTAGTTTTAACAGCAAGTGCACGATTTTCTACATCAGTGGTAAATTCTGCAATCAATTGCTCATCCTTTCAAAAAATAAAAAAATAAAAAAAAATAAATAAATAAAAAAATATATATAAAAAAAAAAGACAGACAGACAGACAATTACAAACATAATTATAAATGCCTATTTTAAAAATTTATTCAAATTACCCCTTAAAAAAATCCAAGTAATAAAATATTATAATATACAATCATATGACATATAAATTACAGTATTTGTGATGAGAAAATATTATTTAGAAACCTATTTTAATATTTATTTAAACACTAAAAACTTATTTGTATTATAAATTAAAATGAATAAATTATAATATATAATTCAGGTATTGAAATCACCAAAAAAAATTATAAGCATATAAAAATATTCGTGCTAATATTTTTTAAAAGCAATAAAATAATCAGCTTAAAATTTTAAGATTTATTATTATTCCCACGGTTTGCCACCATATTAGTTAAAAATTGTTAAAAATGAAAATGAATGAAACAAAACTAATGAAAGAGAAAACTGTTCTTTACTTGGTCACAACTATAAACTCAATCACTAGGTCATCAAGTTATTATAGCGCACTTGTAATTAGGTTATTGCCATGAACTTTACTGTATGAAGGTAAATAAATATATATAGAAGCTATATTGCAATGTGTAAATAAAACCATAGTATAAATATATACTATGATAAAACCAATTGTTTGTTTATTAACACGGTGAGAAAATGTAATATGAAAACTTGTGTGTGTGTGTGTGTGTGTGTGTGTATATATATATATATATATATATATATATATATATATATATATATATATATATATATATATATATATATATATATATATATATAATATATATATATATAATGTTATTATCGTCTCAAGACGATACAAATATCTATATATAGTAGTTAAGGTGCAGCAGCGACTATTAAAATGTTTATAAAAGCTTAAAATTCTTTAAATATTTTAAAGACTCTCATTATAAAAATATAATCTTACATAATATGGTGTGTAATTTAAATATATACAAGACTAAAAACGCTTATCATATTTAATTTTTAAATTATCATTAACATTTTTTACAACAAGATATAAATTTATATTCTTTTATTAAATATATTAAAAATTGAAATGTTATGTAAATCATTTTGCTTTGCTTGGTGCGTTTTACGTTGCATGTAATTAATATTAAGGTGTGCGCATTCAAGTAATTCGTTCCAAGGTTTGGATTACAATTTTTTCTTCATGGTATTATAATTATTATTATACAATTTAAATGAGAAGATTTTTTTATGATACGGTTTATTATTTTACGTCATTTTAATAATATGAAACGTAAGAAAATATTGTATTTATTGAAACGTATAAAAAAATTATTTCATAATATCCATATACAGTATATTGTCTTTTTATTGTCAACAGAACTACTATATAAATTAGTTGTTTCATAAAAAAATATATCCCTGGAACTGGTTTTTAACCTTGAAGTTAAAAAGAAAATTAAAAAGAAATCAGAGCTTTTTACAAAGTTATTGTTTTACTTTATAAAAAGTAAATGTTATTTAAGGTATAAAAGTATTCATTGATTTTCCCATTTTCATGAGCAGTTATGCTACTTTTTTTTTTTTTTTTTTTTTTTTTTTTCATTTATAGCAGAAAATGTTAATAAATTAAAAGTCAGAAGATTTACTTATTTGCTTACATGTAATTAAATATTGCTGAGATTAAATAGAAATTGCGGTATGCAAAGAGTTAGTTACAAGTAGCAATAAGCAAGTTTTACGTTTGTGATGATGTGGGGAGGGAAAGTAGTGGGAGGTACTATAAGTTCGAAATGCAAGGTGAAGTGAAAATAATAATTCTCAGCAGCTCGATCTCACAGAAGCAAACAAAAAAGCGCAAGTGTAACAGAGTGTAGGAGATGCTGCAGTCAATTTATAATTTTATTTGTCATATGGTGTTTCTAACCTTCAAAATATAAAAAATCGCGTCCTTATACTTTGCATATAATACTACCGGGCTATATGCTAGGTCATATCATGCATACGAAAAGGATCGCTAAAGACTATATTACTTCCCTGCGCGGCCAACAGCGAGGTCGCGACTGCGGTGCCCCGCGGGACAAAACTTATTATACACTGCGTGGAGTTCAGTAAGTGATCAAACTCTCAAGAGTGCGGACGCGCGATGCACGAGTCAGGGCCGCGCCACTCTTGGCGTGCGCTCCTTATCATTGTGTCTATTACATTATTAAGTGCATCGCATATCTTAAGTGCATCAACTAAACCTCCAAATTCACAACTTAATATAGGAAGAGCAATTAATTTATTTTCACGTTATGGTTATTTAAGTATTAGTATGCGTGTGGTTCCTAGAAATGATTCTGAAATATGGTTATTTAGAGAACCAACTGTTGATGTATTTCAAAATGTTATTCCAGATGAAAATGTGAGACTTGGTAGATCTGGAAGTACAAAAACAAAATCTATTGTTTTTCAAGGTGACTTTCATATGGAATTTTGTGATAATGTGAGACAATTATTTCATGCATATTTTCGTGATTTTAATATTGAAAAATTAGCTAAACCCTGGAGAGCGTTTACTGGAAGTTGGAGTAGTTCTGCTGCTGCAAGAGAACTTGGAATTAATGCAAGTTTTGTGAATTCTCAAAGTGCGCATAGTTTTATTTTGGTGCGTGTTGCAAGGTGGAGAGACTCAAATAAAATGGTACCAGCCTCCAATATTCCTGTACCTGCAGTTGCCAAAGAAATTGATCTTATACAAATTGGAAATGAATCAAGTGTTATGAATTTCGTCCGCAGTTATGGATCACATTATGTTTCATCATATGTAACTGGGAACTCACTTTATCAGGTATTTTTTTATCTACAATATTATTAGTGTAAAAAAATAAAAAGCAAACACTAAATATTTCCCTTATATACTTGCTGCAATTAAAACCAAAAATTTTCTCTGAGCTAATTTTTTTAAATTGAATAATTTTACTGTCTTAAATTAAAAAATAAACATGAATTGAAAAGGCAAGGTTTATGCCTGACTACATGTCTGGTCTACTCATACACCTAACCCTCTAAAATCAAATTAAAAAAAAAGTTTTAAAAACTTATTAAAATTTTAAAGAAAATCTATGCATTTTATATTAATTTCAGAATATATCAAAAAGTATGAAAATGAATTATTGATCATGTGATTTTAATTAAAGTGAATTAAATTATCATGATGACAAAAGCTGTCCATCATAATAGAGTTGCCATATTATTAATTAATTAAAAATATAATTATATATATATATATATATATATATATATATATATATATATATATATATATATATAAATGCTACTATTGAGTATAATTAGTAATTTCAAAACCATCATAAGTACTGCTGGAAATCTCCCGTACTACAAATTATATTTGAAAATTTTCAATGACTTTTAATAAACTTATGGATTGAATATAAAATTTATAACCCTTAGCTTTCTAGATCAATTAAATTAATTACATAATTAAAATTATATAATTCAGACTAAAAAATATATATATATATGCTCTATCAGAATTGCAACCATTTACATAATAAATATACGTACATATTTCGATTTAGAAAATTGTTTTTTTAAAGTTTAATGGAAGGTGGAAAAAAAATAATAAAAACAACCCAACTGGATTTTAGTTTTTCTGCGTGCATGCAATATGATATGTAAACAAGCAGTAGTAGTACTATACTTGGGTGGTGTTTTGTTGCGGTGCGACAAGGTAAATTAATTATTTAACCATGCATGAAGTGTGTTGGTTGACGAGATTTAGCAACTCAAAGTCAGGAATGAAAGCTTGACCATTTTCTTACGCTATAGCTTGTTTAGCAAATATTCTAATGTATAAGATTTCTCTTTAACGTAAATTATTAAGTAATATTATTGAAGTTTTAAATATATATAAAGTATATATAGCGTATTATCTATAAATCTTTACAATGAAATATAATAATAATAATATATATGGCCTTGAAAGTGAAATTTATTATTATATCTGCAGTTAAGTGCATTAAAGTGAAACTATAATTTTAATTAAAAATTTATGTGGGAAAGAAATAATAAAGTAAATAAAACTTCAGTAAAGTAAATTAATGAGAACAAAAAATCATATAAATCATCTTACACGTGTGTATCCTAACCCAATACTATGTTTGTTTACTTTATGAATACTATAATAAGAAATGAAATTATATCAAAATATTGAATTAAATTATTGTTTAGTGAGGCTTGAACTCAACAATTTAACGCTATAACGTGACATTTGCGGCTTTTTATATATTATATTTATAACCTTAATTTATAGACGGTTGAATACATATAAGTATTTTGTCATAAAATATCATAGAAAAAAATTGACATATTCCGACCACTTTATTTTATTATATTAGGAAATATAGTAACTTAATATTTTTCAAATAACATAACTGCTCACACATTCAATAAAGTTATAATTTGAGACAATCGAAAACAACCATTTAGTATAGTTTAAATCACTAACTTTTAAATATTGAAATGAAAAGTTCAGACATATCTGCAATCAAAATTTCATTTAGTCTTATAGTACTCGCCTCATGGTGCTTTTTTTTTTTTTTTTTTTTTTTTTTCCGTTGTATATAATGCATACTTTATATTCAAAACAAAATACTTTTACTTTTATTTATTATTATTATTATTATTTGCATTATAAATCAAGTGTGTTAAAAAAAGATTTCATACAAACGTAATGCAATATCAGCAAAAAATATTGAATATAGCATCAGAACGTTAACATTGCACTTTTTCTATTGTGTATGTCTATAATACACAGTATAATATATATATATGGGCTGTAAGCTGCAACCTCTAGTTAAACCTTAGTTATATTTTTTTAATTGTTGCAACAATCAAAATAACAACTTAACTACGGTTTAACTAGTTAGTTAGCGTTGCAGCTTACGGGGGTTAATGGCATATTTGTAGCTTTTTGTTTCATAATTTTATACATCATATACGATTTAGTCATTTTATTATTAATCAAATTAAGTTGGTTTTAAATATGTGTAAGTTTATACTATATATAAATAAAAATCAATAACAGCGGAAGTTTGAAAAAAAAAATAAAATTAATAATCAACAAGAAAATTCAATTAAATATAATACTGTAGTATTTAATAATTTGGTGTGTACACAAGCTATATCCTTGTGTAAATGTGATTAGTTTAACAATTAAAAAAAAAAAAAAAAAAAAAAAAAAAACGCTGAATAATAATAATAAATGCCAACTTCCGTTAAAAAATATTGACTTCAGAGGTTTTTTTTATGCGCTGTATATTACGATACTACAGATAATACCTTTAAAATGATACAGTATATTACACAGTATTACTTATAAAACGATTTATTAGAATATTTTTAATAATTATACAGCCAGGATTAATATTTTACATTGAATACGTAATATTTACCATGAAAGTCAAACTATGCGTAACTTTTGAAATAAAAATTGAAAACAAACCACAATGTTTTAATCGTATTTTGTTGCAAAATTTAATATTTTTTTCGAGAACTAGTAAAAATTAGTGATTTGTTTTGTTTTGTAAATTTCAATACAACTCATACACTTTTACTATGTTTACAGCTTTTGCTTATACATATATTTGTTATTGCATTTATTTTTATTACATTTTTTTTTTATGTTTTTGACTCCAATAAAGTGCAATGCATATTACATAGTTTTTATAATAAATAGTTTGTCTGTGGGGGAAAAAATATATATATTATGCAAGTTCAATTCACAGCATATACGTATGTAATATAATAAGTTGATAAGCAATACAGATTCAGAAAGAGTTTTATTTCGAAAACACAAGTTCAATTCAATTTCAAAGGGTTTTATCCAGTGTTACGACGCGCGTGTCTAATACAAGTATCCTGCTGATTATGCAACTTTTTTAGCACAAAAGTAGTGCGGGTTGCAGATCATGTTATGTCGATAAATTTGTCATCCTTCAATTCCCATGCTTTTTATAATAAAACCTATATGAAACTGAAACTGAATTTGACTCCAAACATTTTTACGCCAAAAAATAATAATAATACTATTGGAAAAAAAATTCTCATTTCTGTTGCTTTTTATCTTCCAGGTATTCGTGTACTCTCCTGCAGTTTACAAGAAAATCAAAGACAGATTACGTGTTAAAGGAGTGGGAGAAATATCTGCATTTGAATTGAATGGATATTTTTCTCCATGGCACGCAGTACAAATTGGACGTATTCAGTCTGCAAGCGGAAATCGCACAGTGACCGCGTGGGCTGAACGTAATTTGCAAACATCATTCTATCTCTACTCGTACGCTTCACTACTGCGATTGCACGGAGATGCAGAGAAATTGAAAGAACTTGACTCCCTACTTCTCAATGAAGCAGTTCTTCAACTTGACTTGCGTACTTTGGCTCCAATTATCAATGATACTGAGAAGCGACAGTGGTTTGAGGCAACTCTTGATAATTATCTGAATTTATGGGAGGTTAACATGTGAAATTAATTTTACAAAAGAGACATTTAAGTGCCATTTTACATGTGCCTATTGTATTATAATGTTCATATATGTTATTATTACATATTGTACTGTGTATTAAATTTAAGAACTATATAATTGTAAATTTTGTTGCCAAAGAGTGCAAAAAGGTGATAACTTTTTTATACTGTATAATTTATATACAAATGGTTTAAATTAGGTAGAATAAATTAAGTTGCTCGGATTGGATAATTTCTTTAATATTATAGATTATAAATTATAATTATATTCATATTGGCTAAAATTTCGAGAAAATATAAAATTATCACACAAAATTTAAAGATATGAAGAATAAAAAGGATTAAAAAAAAAAAAAAAAGAAAAAAAAAACGCCATGGCAAAAAAGTTTTTTTCCATTTTTTTTCCCCCCTCCATGCAAAACTTTTAATTCGAGATAGCGTGTTATGGCATATGACAGTGTATAGTATTGGGATTTTATAGGGTCTATAAATGTAATATCATAATTATATTTAAACATAATGTAATCCGCAATTATCAAAATTTTAAATTTTAATCCTATATCTTATTTGCAAGAACCTTTTTGGAGAGGACAAACAAAAATAACAAATAAAATAATAAAGTCAAATCTCTATATTGTAAATTAAAATTTTACCCTGTACAGTATATTATATTCCAGTTTTATTGCTTAAGGTTTCTTCATGTATGTTTACTCTTTTTATACATTGTTCAAATGTCCATCTTCATGATAACTCCTATTATTTCACCTTTATTTATATTTTATTATCGATCGAAATTTGATTTTTATAATCAAATTAATGTCTATAGAAAGATAAGGAAATAAATTATTCTAAATTTGTAAGTTTCTATTTTAGTCGCATTTTAGCTCGTCATCTCTCTCTCTTTCTTTCTTTTTTAAGTTTTGTAATGATATTTTTTTCCCCAATTGAAATAACCGTGATTGAAATTTACTAGAAATTTATAATTTAATTTCAAAATGCCTAGGTAAATATTTAATTGTAACTTTATGTACATATTTAGTTGTTGTTTTCCCAGACATTTTTGGATAGAGCTTAATTATTATTATTATTATTATTTTAATCCCCCCCCCCTCCCCTTTTTACAGTTTAGTTTTTTTTTTTTTTTTTTTTTTCTTCGTCGAGTAATTTTAAAGGTGATTATTGTGTGCAATAGCACTACTACAGTAAATGGCAATTTTTACCATCTCCTATACTGTCGAAAATTTGAATTTTTTTGGAGTAATGCATGGATTTATTTGCATGCAGTACTCCAATATAATATGGACGGACAAGCTATGTATGATATAAATGAATAAAAAATCGAGTTTGAGTTTCCTTCACGATCAGTAGATGTAGAAATAATGAAATGTTAGAATCTTATTGTTTAATTGTAATACCTTATTTCAATAATATGTCTTTGTCACTGTGATATATTTTGTCTGTGTAATTTCTCTCCTTTGTTGTAATTATAATGTGTAAGATTTGATGTACTAGATATTGTTATTAATATTTTTTAGAAATAAAAGAAATACATGTAAATATAAATTTTTATTTTATTTGTGGGATTTAGCAAAAATACAAAAGGTGGTTTAAAGCTAACACACATATAGTATTATAAATATTAATAATATGTTTTAGGTGAGCACGGGGAGTTACTTTTTAAGTTTTTAAAACAACTTTTTTTTTTGGGAAAGAGGAAAGATTGTTGCAAAAATTAGCATCATGCATAACATAACTACAATTTTATTTACTATGTCTTTTGTTGTTATACTATTTTATGTCTTTTTTTTTTTATTAAAGCTTTCATAATTATTATTTTTTAAGCAAAATAAAGTTTTAAAATTATTAGAAAAAACAAAAACAAAAAAAAGTCTACTGATGATAATATTATATTATGCAATACATATACCATGTATTATCATATTATGGTGTTTCTTGTGTAACCTATTTAAAGTATATAGGTTTAAAATTGGTGCTTTAATCTTGATGTCATTGACTATCATTACAATCCATCATTAACATAATAATACTTTGTATATTTTTATTGCCAACTTTGGAGTTTTAAAATTTAAAAGTATATATAAACATATATGAATATAAAAATTTCAAGAGTATAAGCTAAAATATCAAGTAAATTATTGATAAATGGTTAAAAATAAATAATAAATCAAACAATTTACTAAAAATACGTGTGCATTGCAATATTTAAGATAAGTTCTATAATTACTGTATGTATTTTTTTTAAGTATACATACTATATACTTTGAATAAGACTCATACACATATTTAATATGTATACAGATATGAAGTGGTTGCATGAAATTACTTGCTAGCACCATTATTGAGCACACACATACATTGCCCAGCATAGGATAAACATAGTTTTTGGCCATAGTCATAGAGAAATTAATGAGTATTTAACTTCTTTTTTTTTTGTCACGCGTTAACAGCTTTAAAAATTTACAGTAGTTAGTGAACAATTTTTGTCATTAAAATTATTATTTAATTGGCAAAAAATGAGTTTTCCAATACTTGTCAATGTTATTTTCTGCTCACATATGGCGTTGAAGCGCAAGCTTTAATCTATAAGTGAAACCACCTAATAGGCCACATTTCTTCTTCTTCTTCATATTACTTAAATAATACATATATTTTTTTTATTCATTACAAGCAATGACAATAAATTTGAAAATTGGCACTGGAAGGGTCAAGATAAAAAAGTGACATTTTCTAATTGACAAAGTTTCCATTACAATTTTTGTCATTAATTTTACAGTTGTCAATGGAGCAGAAGATTCTTGGAAGATAGCATTGACTCTTACTAATTTATCATAGTAAAGAAATGGAAAGGAAAGAGTCACCATTGCACTTGTGAAATACAAAGCCACAAAAGGAGACAGGAAAGCATACAATCATTCTGTCATATTAATGTAAACAGCTTGGTTGCACAGAGGGCACAAATAATAAAAATCATTCAGATCAGATATTGATTTAGAAACTTGACTACTTATATGCAAAAAATTGCATCACAAGTGCTATGAAAATCTTTGTTATGATTATTATCGAAACATTTTTTTATCATTTATAGTAGTCTTTTTAATTATTTTTTTTTTTTTCAATTTATTTAGGAGTAAATTTTTTATTTCAACTCTAATGAAATAATGGATAGGTTTATCTTAGTTTATTCAATGCTAGCTTCCAACAAAATACTTTTATTATTATTATTGACTGATAAAGGGACAACTGTTTTGCGCATGCGTAGTAAGTCAAAACGGAGGTGGATGTGAGCAAAATGTCTTAAAGTCAGCCTCAAAACAGTTGTTTCTTTATCAGTTAAATATATATAGGCCTATAAATATATTTTTTGAACTGCCAAATGATAACTGTATACAAATTTTACACTGTAATTGAACCATTCTCATTAGAAGCAGTTACACTTGAAGTAATAAAGATGAAGAACTGTATTATAAGTTATTGCTATTATTATTTATCACAGATTAGGCTGTTCAGTAGGTAAACAGCACACATATATGATCAAATTTTTTATTGTTAGTCATTCTGAACTATTTTTGTCTTTCTTATTGAATAATCTCTTTTTCTAATTACATGCAAGGAACTATATTTTAAACTTGATTATTTTTGGAGCATTTCCTTTCATAGGCCTATACTTAAACTGATGAAAAATAAATAAATAAAAATAAATACAGAACATTTTCTATTTTTGATTTTTGGGCAATTTAAAATTTAAGTATAACAAATACAATAAGAGTTTACATACCTTACTGAAGTACAGGGGGACAAATATAGTGGTGTTTCTATTTGTGGGCCTTGACTTTATACAGTAACAGTTACGATACTTTTTTTTTTTTTTAATCAACAATTTACTTTAAGCTGCCTCAGATTAGGTTAGCATTTTAACCCTCACCTCAAGCAAAATTTAATTTTAATTAAAATAAAATTAATAGTTAAAATCCTGTTTGTTACAGTAATCTAATAGTAATAAAAATATAAAAAATAGCAAAAAAAAATTAATAGTATTTAATAAAATGTAAATAAAATTTTAAATATTAACTAAGCATATTATGTAACTCAATTATTTACCTTCAAAGATTATTCAGACTTCTAATTTTATAATTAAATCAGGATAAGTTCACAAGGTAAAGAGATCTGTTAATTACAGTTTTAGTGGTGAATAAAAGCATTTGTGCATTGTTTTATTACGTTATTTTGTGCAACCTGGTATCACTTATTATTAGTTTAGCTAGGCTTACAGTGGATGGTCATGAGGCTTCAGTGTGCGTCACACTGGATACAATCGTTGACACACTCGTGCATGCATGGACTTCTCTACCAAGGCGACGACCGTTTACAACGAGAACCAGAGGAGTGGAAACACGGATGGTATCAAAGTGGTAATCCTGTAAACAAAATCATAAGTTATAACAATATTAATAATAATGAATTTAAAATGACAACCAGGGGGACTTTGTGGTAGTTGATTTATAAACAGATGTGATAGAAAAGCACAGATATATTTGAAACTTTGGAGAATAGGAGATTGAGCTGTTACTGACAGTGATGCTTTCCATGTGAGAGAGAAAGTATTCCAATCCAGGCAAAGCAAATAACATCACAAGTTCATTTATCCGCAGAATAATGGATACATAAAATGATGCTGCTTTCAAAAGAAATGTGCTCAAAACTGGGCTTAGGTAAGTGCTTGGTTGCCAGCTCTGTATTTACAACACCTGCAAACCTTTCCATTAACTTCTTGTTGCTTATAAAAAGTTATTATTGCCAGTATAATAAAAAGAACAAGATATAAGATAAGATTTTATTACGTCCCATGTCATATGTTGGCAAAATAATGAAAATAACATTATAATGTGTGATAAGTCAGTGAAAATATCTGCAGGCGTTGTAAGTGCAGTCAACTTCCCTCAGTTTTGAGACTCTTTCTTTTGACAGCGGCACCTTCTTACATCGATGCTGTTGCGAACAATATGTATTATGTATCTCTTTTTTTGTCACGGTAAGCAAAATGTCTAACTTGTTATTTGTCACGGTTAGCAAAATGTGTATCTCGTTTTTAGTCACGCGAAGCAATATGTGTACATTACTTACACATTTTGCTTCTCGTGACTAAGTACGAAATACACATTTTGCTAACCATGACAAATAACAAGATAGACATTTTGCTTATTGTGACAAGAAACGAGATACACATATTGATTGCAACAAAACAACATCAACATGATGCAGTAGATGAGTGACCAAGTGACCTCATAATTACCTATGCTCGTATTATAATAGATTGTGAGCTCAGGGGACCTAAATTTTCAAATCCAATATTTTTTATCAATCAATGAATTTAAAATAAATATTAATGAAAAATTGACTATGTGATGTATTCGGCTTGGGTTAGAAATTTTTCTCTACCATGGTGTCTCTGTAGTATAAGCTCATACTATCTCCCATTCTCCAATTTTTCTTAATCTATCTTTGTGTTTTTTTATCAATGAATTTAAAATGATAGTAATATATATGCAGACAGTAGCGGCGCAGGCAGCAGCACTTGAAGGAAAAATTCCTTGTACAAAAGGAAAGGTTGAAATGCTTATAAATAAATGGTTCTTATTGTCTCTGGCATATTTCTTACTATCAGTGGTGCCTGCATATATATTAGCCTATAATCATTTTAAATTCATTGTTATTGCTATTCTAGCCAAGTGGTTATTTCGTCTCCTTTTAATTCAAAATCATACATAATAAAAAGATGACAAGTTTCATAATATATAGGATGTTTAAAATAAAATTATTATTTAAAAGTATTTAAAGTATTATTAAATTATTAAAAGTATTTAAATTTGTGTATCAAGCACTTAAAAAATAGATTAAAATAGATTTACAAGATATAATTATTAAGTTCTTACTTTTTCTTTATATGAAAACCTAACTTGAGTGAGATATGGTTCAGGAATGGCTACTGTATCACCAATGATGACTCCTTTGCCTGCTGCTAAATTGTATACAGTCACAACCATGCATGTTTCATCTTTGTCTGTCAAGCAGAAAGCACTGAAATCATAACAAACAGTATAAATTATGTAAGTTACCAAATATATTTCCTTGACTTACAATGCTACAGAGTCCTCAGAGTGGATTCCACTGACCACCTTGCCCATAACTACTGTCTCTGCATTGAGTCCGGCTTTCAGGTCTTGAAGATTAACTTGAAAAAGAGAGTGCTTCTTTCCTTCAGTACTTACAAACTCTCCACCTTCGTACGGACCGAGCTGTTTTAAGCTCAACCCCTGGGATCATAAATACAATTTAAATATTATACTGCGTGGACACATTGAGGAAAATAAATCATCCCAATCAGGTATGATAAATATGAAAGAAAATAACAAGATAAAAACAGCAAGGGTCTTACTAAAGTGAAAAGAATCCCACAGTTTTGTGGAAATCCTGCTAGAACAGAGACATTTCACTAGCTAGTTTCAGAGAGAAACTAAGAGATGTCATTCATAGTTGCTCTCTAAGTCTGTATGGACATGGACTGATGAAAGCATAACAAAATCTGTTTTCTTTTAGAGTTTGTTGTCAAGAGCTATTCAATGTTTATTATTACCTCTGTTGTAGAAAGATTTTCACTGAACTATTGGACGCCCTTCATTATGGTAAGAACCCTGCTGGTTTTCTCCTATCCCTTTCTTCCATATTTATAAAATATCATACTGTTATTTTAATGCTAATTATATAACAAACCTTGAGCATGGCATGGAGTTTCTTAGGCCTAAGTTTGCCATGAGTTGTGGTCAGCTGCTGAGCAGTGTCAAGATAGCGTACAAGTTTAGCTTCTTTTTCTTTAGGAAGATTCCACTCTGGGTCTAAGGATCCTGCTCGTGTATAACACTCAAGAGCTGCAAGATACTCCTCTTGGTATTGTAGAGCCTGTCATAGCAAATCACGCATAAAAGTTTTTTGATAGCATATTAAATATAAATACAGAAATTATAAGAAATAAACACAAATAAATATATATGAATGGAAAAATCAACTTTGTGATAGTTAATAATTAAAAAAAAATAATAATAATAAAATTTAAATTTAGGGAATGGGAGATTGCACGGTTATGGACAGAGATGCCTTACATGTCGGAGAAAAACAATATTTCAACTTGCTACACTATTAAACGTGTTTAAATGCGGACTGTGCACCAAAATTTTCTCTCTCATATTATGCACCTTTAATTTTGGATTATTTTCTCTCTCACATGCAAAGCATCCCTAGCTGTCGGTAATGGCTCAATCTCCCTTTCACCAATTTTTCAAATCTATGTGATTTTCTATCAAATCTTTTTAACAATAAAAAATAGAAAGTATTTTTATTGCATGCCATATCCTTATGTAATAAAATATATTTATTTTAATAACATACTTACAATGCCTTTATTATAGTACAAATCTGGGTCTACTTTTGCTACAGCATCTTTTTCCTATAAAATAAAAAATAAATGAGACATAATTAAGTCAAATTATAATAATAAAAGAAAAATTGAAAGTTTCAACATACTGCTTGTATGTAGGCAGCTAATGCTTGCTTCATCTTACGCTGGCTTTGGGCAATGGAGAAAAATGAGATTAAATAAGAATTGCCGAGTACAAGCCATGAAAGGCCATCACTGGGATCCATTTCAACAGCTTCAGAAGCTTTGGCCAAGCCTTCCTCAATATTTTTAATACGTTCCTCTTGGCTTTTGACAGCCTGTTGCCTTAACAGGATAGATAAACTACGCAATGACACCCTGTCTTTTGGCTGTGGGAAAAAGTTCATTATAGTGACTTTTACAACACAATAAATATTTGTAATAAAATGCTTGCAGCCCCCCCCCCCCCCCCCCTGTATTATTCATTTTTAACTTACATTTTTTAAAAAGCAGTTTTTAGCACCTGCTACATCTCCTCTTTTCCAGTAACAAAATCCTAGCTCATTCCAAGCAGAAAGAAGATTTGTATCAAGCTTTATAGCTTTTGATAAAAATTGTTCTGCTTCTGGATTATGGTCTGATAAAATATTTAATGCTCGACCTCTTAGGTAAAAGTATTTCGCTCTGTTTTCTTTCTGTGCTGCTTCTAAAATTTAAAATTATACCTTATTTAGTCATATATGTGTACAGTATTTATTTATAATGTAATATTGAGTCATCCTCTCGTTCGAAGTATTTATTTTTTTTATTTTTTAATTGCAGGCGCCAATGTATTTAAATTGTGTTCAGTATATTTTACATGGTACTTCTGCGCTCTCATATGGGGCTTCTGGTTCAGCCCCTGGAAGGTCAATCAACATCAAACAAACTTCTATGAGTTGACTTTGGTCAACAAATTTCGGTACCACACAATTGACATTATTATGGCTTGCGTTGAAAGACCCCAAACAAAATAATAACCTGACTGAGAGGGTGACCGGTGACCCAATATCATATTAAATTTACTGTAAGGTACATATTAGTGTAAGTGTTAGATTAATACCTTCCAGCTCGTCAAACTTTTCCACCACCTTTTTCAGCTCATTTTTAACATCATTTTCCTTACGAGGAGCTTCGTCAATAGAGCGTTTGAAAAGATAGTAGTCTCGGAACTCATAAATTTGCTTCACCTGCTCCTGAAATCATTATAAGCAAAAAATTAAATACGGCACACTGCAAAAACAATAGCTAATATCATACATACCCTCATACTGTCAAATTACCATTATTATTGCATATGTCACAAAAACAGGAGCAACCATACCACACCCATTGCATGTTATCAATGCATCTATAACAATGGGATGTGCTGTATGTATGTATAATAGTATGTATGTAAATATATGTATTCTGTACTTTTATAGGATAGGTTATCCACATCGACACAACATGATGTTTAGCACACGCGATGTTGACGATTTTTAACTGATATTACTCTATAACTTTATTACGTGCAATGTTGTTATCATAATTAAGATTATGATTTATGTTTGCAAGAATGATTTATTTGGTTATTTTTAATAATAAAATAACATGCATAAATACATACCTGAAGGACCGAAATAGCACTCTGTTTTTCATCGACTTCTTCTTTCTTGTCCGACATTTGAGGACGAATATTAATTATTTAAATGAAGGATAATAAACTAAACAACGTTTTAAAAAATAAAAATATAAATCACTTTGCTGATCACTTTAAATTTTCAGAGTAAAGTTAAAATAATTCAATTTTTCCACATTATTTTGTTATTGTTTTGAGTTGCCAGAAAATTTACAGCTGATTCTGATTGTCAGAAAAGAACTTCCCATTCAATCCACCAGAGGCAGCACAGTTCCCCACGTCACCAGCAGCCATATCATCATCTGTCATGTTTAGAAGCTGAAAATATTCTTAATTTTCTTTTTAAAACAATTATAAAGAGGAGGACATTATGGTAAGTAGTTAAATAAATTATTTAGCTATATTTTTAGATAGCAGCTGTACTGCAATTTGCTCAATGAGACCAAAATTTATGTGTTTACTTGATGTTTGTGACCGGGTCACCCTTCTTGAGTGCATGTCGAAAAGCTATTACCGGTATCATTAACATACTTGAGAATGTAATCCATGCATACGTGTTCAGTTCTTAGATGTTTTTACACATACTTCTATTACAATCAAAATCTAATGAAAGGTTAATTGCAGGTCCTAATAGCGGCAGCAGTATGCACCAAAACAGGCAAAGGTAAATAATAAACTCAAAAACCACCACTAATAAATACATACACCCTTATCTTTTTCTAGATATGGCATACATACATACATTTCATGCTTATGTTATTTTGAGTTGTTAATCCCTTAAAGTAATTTTCTTGCAAATATCTTTAAAATTATTGTGTTAAATTTGTGCCATTAACATAATACGTATGCATATTGTTTATACATATACATAATGATATGCAGTGGTAAAAGAGGAACGAAACATTTGGCCGGATGCAAAACCTCGGAAGGCTAACCCTAAAGAGGGGGGTCCGGGGGGGGGCGACGCCCCCCTCTGGTGCCCGCCGCTGGCGTGATTTTTTTAGAGACATGTGTTCAAATCGTCTAATTTTAATATTAAAATACAGTAACCTGCTATTTCATTATTACCAAAATAAGTGCATGTTTCAGACACTTTTCTTCAATTTCTTCTTGTATCTTAATTTTTTAACGTGTAAAAAAATTATTGACAAACGCATCACAAGACATTTTTTGGAGCGACTAAAAGCTTTGAATTGATTAGGATGCTCTATAGTACAGAGTACAATATAGATGAACTTTGTCGGATATAAGCCAAAATGGTAAAAGTAACTTATCGATCAAAAAGTGCAAAAATTGACCACTTGCAATGAACGAACTTTTTAAAATAATTTGAATAATTCTTAATGCATTTCTTATGTAAAAATCGTTTTCACTTACTTGCTGCAACAATTAAAAACATTTTATTGCAAGTGGTCCATTCTAAACTCAATTTTGACTGACAGTTTTCAAAAACTGAAAATTAGAGTCTCTAGGCTAAAATAAAATAATAAATTAATAACTTTTTTTCCTTGACCACAGAAAGAAAATTAATTATATTTTAAAACGACGAGTGGCAAAAATAGCACCTGGCAACACTTTTCAGTTCTCACGTATATGTTCTCTACAGAAATGAAAATACTGATACAAAATATAATAGTTTTTAAAATAAAATAAAAAATAGTTAACTTAAAAAAAAAATTAGGGGAAAAAATCGTAATCAAAAGTCGTAAAAAATTAATAAATAAATAATGTATATCATAGTTGTAATTAATCAAAATCGTTTCAAATTTTTTTTTCTTTCTCCAATTAAAATTTGTGGTACGCGTTTTTCTGATGTAGCTTTTTTTATAAACCCCTGCAAGAGTAAAAAAAAATGTAATAACAAAATTTCCTAATTCTCATCACCAAGCAGTAGGTGACATGCGTGTAATATTGTAGTTATTTTACCGAATGAAGATCAAATAATTATATCCTTTCAAAATTATGAAAGTTGAAATACCGGTACGTAGCTATCCAAACCTAACCGGAAAATTTTGATATGAAGTAAAATAAAAATAATATAAAATAATAATAATAAAAACCGATATGATAAAAAGAAATTAGTTACTTTTTTTTTTTTTTTTTTTTTTTTTTTGCTACCCATATCGTGTTATTGTGCTACTCCAATCCGAGTCCCAGTCAATGCATTGTCTTATCGACAGGTTAGGACTTTTAAATCAATAGAAAAGTACACACAGGCTGGCCACGACCTAAGTACACAGCCTGCATGGTTTCTACCATGATAGCCTATAGAGAAACCGTGGAAATATCTAGGCAGCCGACATTAAAAAGTAAAAACCATATTGCCAGCAGTTGAAGTCATAATGAAATATCGAGAAATGTACTGTACGAAAACATTGAATAATACACAGTACTGCATTATAAACATGCATTGAAATTAGCGAGCGCAGCAAGCAGAATTTTTTTCCAAGTGTGAAAAAAAAAATAATAATAATAAAAAAAAAAAAAAAAAAAAAAAAAAAACGGAATTTTAAAAGAAAAAAAAACTATATAATTAAAGAAGGTTCTCGAAGAAATGAACCGGGATACAATGCCGGCACTCAAACATTTGCCGGGGTACCATCCCGGCTACCCCGGCCCTCTTTTACCACTGATGATATGTATGAAAAAAGTTGCATCATACATATGTGGTACATATATATGCATAACATGTACAGTATTATGTACTGGTACACTCCTCCCAAATAAATCTGACTGCTTGACTGTTCAGATTTATTCGGGAGATGTGTATGTACATACATTGTAATGTTTAAAAATAATAATAATAATAATAAATTAATTAATTAATTAATCAGCTTCTATGTATATAAAACTGTATTCTATTATTTTGACGAAAGTGGATACACCAAAAACATTTATGTTTTGTACAGAATTGCTAATTTTTAGATTAAACGATTGATAAAAACACTTTCATATGTTATATTATTTTAGCCATTGTCTCGAGACAATTCGTAGAGATGACAAAGGCTAGGATTGAAGGTTTACTGGCAGCATTTCCAAAGCTAATGTCAACTGGAAAGCAACATACATTTGTTGAAACTGAATCAGTCCGATATGTTTATCAACCACTGGAAAAACTATATATGTTGCTCATCACAACAAAAGCCAGTAACATCTTGGAGGATCTTGAAACACTGAGGCTTTTTTCTAGGGTGGTAAGTTAGTTCACCAACTGAAAGTTAAAATAAGTTCCATACCTGTGTTTATGGTGATACTATTATCTATTCTATCGTTCAAAGTACATACCCTAATACATAATCATCATCTTTCATATTTGCAGATACCAGAATATTGTCGATCAATGGAAGAAGGAGAAATTGTAGATAATGCATTTAACTTGATATTTGCTTTTGATGAAATAGTTGCCTTGGGATATCGCGAGAGTGTTAATTTAGCTCAAATCCGCACTTTTGTTGAAATGGATTCTCATGAAGAGAAGGTTTACCAAGCCGTTCGTTTGGTAAGTTTTACACTTTATAATTGTTGTACTGTACATAGTTGTTATTTGGGAATCAATGGAAAGAACATGGTTAAACAATTAAAGCACATTATGTGGGAAATTATATTGCATATGCTATAGTTATTGATATGACAAGCTATATTCTTTCCTTTTGAATTAAAGCCAGAATGTGTTGTTTTTCATATTATATAATTATATATATGTATATGGTTGGTATTTGTAGACCCAAGAACGTGAAGCCAAGAACAAGATGAGGGAGAAAGCTAAGGAGCTGCAAAGACAGCGCATGGAGGCTGCTAAGAAAGGTGGAATCAAAGGCCCAGCTTATGGTGGCAGTGGAGGGTTTGGAGTCAGTTCAGCTAGCAGTGGATCATATTCTTCACCTGTTGTGTGTGATGCAAATGAAACAGTCTCCAAACCAAGCTTCCAATCTTCTCTACCGTAAGTTTAACTGCAAACCATCGCCAATTTTCTTATACTTGACAGCTTTGCAATTTAAAATACATGTATAGCTCTGGTCAAAAGTTTGAAAACGATTTATATAGGCAACCTGCAACCCAAAAATGCTGCGGCTGCTGCTGCCCCGTGCTTAAACTTTTGGCCAGAGCTGTACATACACGAATATTTTGAACCTTAATTTCTTTAGTGCTAGAAGTTATGTCTTGCTTGTTGGCAATGCAAATATCTAAATTACATATAACTATCTAAATGAATATTATTAATAAAATTAATATTGCATTGCTCATTCATGTCAAAAAATATTGACATTAAAATACAATAAATATTTTTGCTTTTCCCTTATATTCAAAACCAGAATTGCTGAAGTTATACAAGTTGTAAATTCTAATTTTACAGGAAAGCAGGTACAAGTACGAAAGCAATGAAACTTGGTAGCAAATCTCGAGATGTAGAGAGCTTTGTTGATCAACTCAAGTCAGAGGGAGAGCAGGTTATGTCAGCAGTTGCCAATCAAAAGCCATCGATTTCCTCTGGACCTGCCAAAATGCCAGCACCTCAGACAGACACAGAAGAGTGAGTATTCATTTCATATTAACATTCAAAGTATTTCATTATACATAAAAACGCTGCAATATATATATATATATATTATTTATTCCTAGTGTCCACTTGAGGCAAGAAGAAAGGCTGTTAGTGACAATAGGTCGTGATGGTGGTCTACGTAGTTTTGAGCTGCATGGTCTTGTCACCTTACGTATTGCAAACGAATCATTTGGTCGTATTCGTGTAATTCTTGACAACAAAGATACTCGTGGTATTCAGCTACAGGTAATATTTAGTTCACTCAATCAGAGATAGTGTATTAATACTAACTTAATATTACAGACGCATCCTAATGTTGATAAAGACCTGTTCCGCACAAAGGGTCACATTGGTTTGAAAAATGCTGCTAAGGCATTTCCTTTACACACTGATGTTGGTGTTTTGAAATGGCGCCTTCAAACTCAAGATGAAAGCTTCATTCCTCTTTCAAGTAAGTGTTATAAAACTCTTATAATTATGATAGAACGGAAGCCAAATGCATGTAAAATAACAATTATTGTTTTTGTTGTTACAGTTAATTGCTGGCCTTCTGAAAATGGACAAGGTGGATGTGATGTCAACATTGAATTTGAGTTGGAACATGAAAATATGGAACTGAATGACTTACATATAACCATACCTTTGCCGTAAGTTGTACTTCAATAAATGTAGAAAGTAAATCATTGGGAAATCAAAACCATTTTGGTTTTGATATATTTATATAACCGAAGAAAAGAATAGGGAAACCAACAGTGAAGTACATGGGTAAATACTTTATGGCACAGTTAACACAAATATTTACATTGATGATGTTTTGAGGGTAACAGATTTCTTCTTCAGTCGCTAAGAGTGTAATCTGGGGGGCGATTCTGTAACTTCATAACGAGCGGTATTGTTCGTTTTGAAAACGAAAATCAACAAACTGATCGATTTCAACAAAACGAGCGATTCTGTAACTTTTGTTTATAACGAATTCGTTACAAAACGAACAATACCGTTCGTTATCATATCGAACGGGTTTCCAATAGTGAGAAATCGTTCGTTATGATAACGAGCGATATTAAATAGTTAATTACGGCGTTTCTAATGGGTGAATTTTGATGTTACGCACATGATTGAATAGGAAATCTTTTATACTTTTAAATTAATGGCGTTATTTTAAAATTTAAGAATAAATATTAAAACATAAATTTAATAAAAGCAATGAAGGCATGTGTATTAAAAATTGAAGTGTTTTTTCTTGATTGTTTCGTAGTTTTTATACATAAAAACATTGTACTATTCTAAAAAAAATTATCTTCAGCCAGCTAAAAACTTAACTTTTCATTTTTAACGTTGATTAACATAATTTGTGTCTATAAAAGATTTAAAAATATTTAAAATATTATACAACGTTTAATATATCAATATTGCGGGCAATTATATTTTATATATACTTCTGTGCGAAGTCAATCCATGCCTGCAATCAAGTTTTAATATTGCTTCCTATATCTATTTACGTACGTGCTAAAAAGTTTGTTTATTATTATTTTTTTCAAGGGAGTTTATCGGTTCAAAAAATAGCTATAGCTAAAAGTACGTAGGAGAATGTCTAGTATTTTATCATTTAAAATTTTTGTGTAATATGTAAATTATAGTTTCCTCAAAAATTGCAAAAAAAAAAAAAATAAAAAAAAAATAAGAGAAATGTAATTGAGGAACCCTTAGCTTTCCCCGCGCAATAAACCGATAAGCTGCATTAAGTTATATAAAGAATTTTAAGGATGATCATATTTTTCTTAAAAATATCAACCCTAAAATAAGTTTAATTATTAAAATACGTAAAAAAACTATCCAACACGCCACATTATTATAATCACATTAATAAGTTTAGCACATGGTATTTTGCGGTAGAAAACAATCATATTGATATAATAATTGATATAATGTAGAAAAATAAAAGTAAACCTAATTTCATCCTAAATATTTTTGCAAAAAAAATGACTTTCGCGTTGGTTTCATAAGTATATGTCAATTAGGAAAAAAGTTCAAAAATGTCATATCACGTCAACATTTCAGTATGACAACTGCGTGTTATTTTCCCATTCAACTCTCAGACGACTTTTTTGAACTTTTTCCCTAATTGAGCTAGGGCAATGAAACCAACGCCAATGTTATTTTTTTGTGAAAATATTTAGGATGAAAGTAGGTTTACTCATTTATCTCAATTAGATCAATATCGTGAGATACGGACTATAAAATAGATGTAAAACATGTGTGACCAAAATTTGCCGCGGTGGTGCTAGTATTCTACAATTTTCTCCGTCCGTAATAAATATATTTTAATATAATTAACATTTTCGAGTTTCTCATTAAATTTCCTTTCTTTTCATATATAACATCACGCATTAACTACATTTTAAAACATTTAAACTTAGTAATAACAAACGACATTTTCTCCATATTTAAGAAAATGATGTAAAGTTACAACAGCAGCAGCAAAATTCACAACTTTCAGCATGACCTTTTCCTAGTTATTTAATCGCAATGAGACTATCTTACATGGTTTTAACTTTCAAAAATATTGAGATTAATATGCGGGTGTCCACACTTTGCTCCAGCAGGACGGGAGATGTAGCACGTAGCTATCCACGTATATAAGTAACCGTGCTATGCGAGTTACCTATTGCGGATTGCAGCTATAAGCAAAGATGTTTCGCGAGCTGCGCTACATCTCCCGTCCTGCTGGAGCAAAGTGTGGACATCCACATATTAATCTCAATATTTTTGAAAGTTAAAACCATGTAAGATAGTCTCATTGCGATTAAATAACTAGGAAAAGGTCATGCTGAAAGTTGTGAATTTTGCTGCTGCTGTTGTAACTTTACATCATTTTCTTAAATATGGAGAAAATGTCGTTTGTTATTACTAAGTTTAAATGTTTTAAAATGTAGTTAATGCGTGATGTTATATATGAAAAGAAAGGAAATTTAATGAGAAACTCGAAAATGTTAATTATATTAAAATATATTTATTACGGACGGAGAAAATTGTAGAATACTAGCACCACCGCGGCAAATTTTGGTCACACATGTTTTACATCTATTTTATAGTCCGTATCTCACGATATTGATCTAATTGAGATAAATGAGTAAACCTACTTTCATCCTAAATATTTTCACAAAAAAATAACATTGGCGTTGGTTTCATTGCGCTAGCTCAATTAGGGAAAAAGTTCAAAAAAGTCGTCTGAGAGTTGGATGGGAAAATAACACGCAGTTGTCATACTGAAATGTTGACGTGATATGACATTTTTGAACTTTTTTCCTAATTGACATATACTTATGAAACCAACGCCAAAATTTTTTTTTTCTTTTTTTTTTTGCGAAAATATTTCGAATGACATTAGGTTTACTTGTTATCCATATTATATTGCGATAGTGAGATGGACCGTAAAATACGTAATCGTGTAAAACATAATATGATTGACATGGTGTTAGCATCTCTCTCTCTCTCTCTCTCTTCTTTTCGCCTTTAACTCTGTAATTGCTATATAGGCTTTATAAAATTAAAACATAATATGTGATCTCCTTGAATTTAATATGTACTATAACATTGGATTATGTGTTTGTTTCTAAACAATCTTTGAAAGAGAAAGTTCAGGGGTTACAAATTGGCTTTCTTCAATGTTAGATAATTTGAAGAACTGTTCATAAACTCATAATCATATTGTATTTTTTTTTCATTTAATTATAAAGAAAATTTTAGGATAATTGAAGTGAAATGGAAATTAGTATCAATAATACTAACAAGTAAGTATATAATAAACAATAACTTTAATTTGATTATTTATATGGTTTAATTATAGCCCTTAATTTAATTTAAACAAAGCTCTTTCCGTAGCACCGCAAACTCGTGATCATCCTGCGAGATATGCATTTCGTCTCGTATCTTGTACGTCATAGTTAAGGCTTTACTATAGGGTGTATGCGGATGACGTCATATTTATTGCGCTTGGAGGCCATACTGGAGTATTGAGTAACATTGCTCAGCATAGGACAAACTTTATTTAGGCCAATTTTCTTTGGGATATCGGTTACTTTTTTGTTCATGTTATTTTTCTCACATACTTGAGATACTAATTCAACATATTTACAGCCTCACTTCCTTTAAAAATATTGCATAGTGGTTTTAAACTCGCAAAATGCGTTATTTTCCTATGACACCCATTTTATTGAGTTATCCAACATGGCATCGACTTAAACATGAATGCATACGCCCTATTGAAAATGTTGTCGCAGGTTGCATATCTCGCAGAATGAACGCAAGTTTAAGGGGCTTCCATGGGGTAAAGTAAGGGGTTTGGGTCATCATATGTGTTTTTATGAACATTTCTTCTCACTATCTAACATTGAAAAAGCCATATTGTATCCTCTGAACTTTATTTTTAAATATGGAAAAAAAATCATTTTATTTTCTAAAATTTTAAACAAAACTACGATAGTATAGCAACAGTAGAAAAATAAAATAATGAGTTAAATAGTTGTCACAGTGCATTCTAAATGCAAAATATGATGCTGCGATGTAAAATAATATGTTTTGCAAGTTTAAATGTATGCTGCGCTAATTATTTTTATACGCAAAGGGTGGAACGTCATGAAGTAATTTTATTTTAGGATAAGCCTTGCATATTATGTTAGCGTCTACAAATATATTTTTTTAATCGTATTGTCCACAGCTGTTTTTTTTTCTTTTTTTTTTTTTTTTTTTTTTTTTTTTTTTTTTTTAAGTTAATAGTATTAATAGTATTGATTTAGGATTAGGATTTGAATCTAAACTATATTTCATCATTCAAATATTCATCGATTGAATAATACTGCTTATTTAATAGAAAAAACTTTAGTTTTCATATTCAATGCTTTTTTTTTTTGGATGATAACTTTTTTTTTATTATTATGATATTTTTTAATTTCAGTTTTAGTCAAACAATTTGTTATAATAGAGGTAAATAAAAAAAGTACAAATTTTAATTGGCTTTAAAAGGAAGTTCAGGGGCTTACAACATGGCTTCTTCAATGTTAGATAATAATAAGAATTGTTCATAAACTCACATATGGTGACCCAAAGCTCTTCAGTAGCCCCGCAAACTCGTGCTCATCCTGCGAGATGTGCTAGCTGTCCCATATCTTTTACATCATAGTTACGGCTTTACTATAGAAAATATTGTAGTGGATTGCATATCTCGCAGAATGTGTGCAAGTTTGCGGAGCTAAGGAAGGGCTTTGGGCCCACACTTGAGAGTCAATGAACAGTTCTTCTCAATATCTAACAGTTAATAAGCCATGTTGTATCTTATGAACTTCCTCTTAAAAAGAATATAAAATATATGCGCACATGAAAATAAATATTTATTTATCGAGGTTGTTATAAATTATGAAGTTAAGAATTTATGCTACATATTTCTACAGGGTGTCTATAAAGTCCTTGAGGGTGTTTATGCGTTAATAAAAGACATAATGCTTAACATAAAATAAACTTTTTATACATCAAATTAAAGCTTAGATTTTTACAATTTTAAAAAACTAAACGGTTTTAAAATCAAATAATTATTAACTCTTTTACAGGAGGAAAAGCAAAAAGTTAGGTTTTGTCGGAAATTTTTTTTTGCTGTTTTACGATTTTTTTTTTTTTTTTTTTTTTGAAACCTTGCAATATGGTATTTGTATGTGGGCATGGTTTGTTGCACGACAGACTTCCAGATGAAGCCCTTAGCTTGCGCCACACATTATGGAGCATTTTCGGTGTGATAGACTGGATGGCGGCGGTGATATCCTCTGCTTCAGCTTTAGCACGTAGCACGTCAGTCACTGGTGTTTTTGAAATCGTAATCCTTGACGTAGCCCCAGAGGAAAAAAATCTGAGGGAAGGGGGGGGGGAGGCTGTGGTTAGGTGATATTGCGGCCCATGCCATAGGTCCATCTCGACAAAGCCATCTACCTGGAATTTTTTTATTCAGCGTGTCTCTGACATAATGTGCCCAATGTGGTGGATCACTGTTTTTGTTCGAAGATGAGATCATGACCCCACTATTCCAGCAAACTGGCTTTTTTGATATGGACCTATGGCATGGGCCGCAATATCACCTAACCTCAGCCCCCCCCCCCCCCCCCCCTTCCCTCAGATTTTATTCCTAATGGGATACCTCAAGGATTACGATTTCAAAAACACAAGTGACTGACGTGCTACGTGCTAAAGCTGAAGCAGAGGATATCACCGCCGCCATCCAGTCCATCACACCGAAAATTCTCCATAATGTGTGGCGCAAGCTAGGGGTTCATCTGGACGTCTGTCGTGCAACAAACCATGCCCACGTAAAGATACCATATTGCAAGGTTTCAAAAAAAAAAAAAAGGTAAAAAAGCAAAAAAAATTTTTTGACAAACCCTGACTTTTTGCTTTTTTTTTTCTTGTAAAAAAGTTAATTATTTGATTTTAAAACCGTTTATCTCTTCAAAATTGTAAAAATCTAAGCTTTAATTTAATGTATAAAAAGTTTATTTTATGTTAAGTCTTATGTCTTGTATCTTGTATTAACGCCTAAACACCCTCAAGGACTTTATAGACACCCTGTATATCTATATCATAAAATATATATATTACATGTTAAGTAATTTACCTAATCAATGCTATTAGCAGTTGACAGTTAACGTTAAAATTATTGCTTATAAATTTTAACCTTGACAAAGTGTGTCATTTTCCCATACCGCGCGGTCCATGTATTTTTGTAAGATTCAACATGCGTCACCTTTAACATGAATGCATACATCCTATAGCATATTCATGATTTAAATTTTTTTTTAATTAAATGATGCTATACTGTACATTTTCCCAGAAGCGTTGTAGTTTCGCAATTCTTAAGGGTAGGAAATTGTGAGAGCGCGCCTTTTTTTTTTATCACGATGCATATCATACAACAACTTTCATTGCTTTGATTTGAAATTTAATTTTGCTACCTTCTTTGTGTGTATATTTATTCATTTTATTTATTGAATTTATCTTAGATTTTATATTAGTACGCAAGAAAAGTAGAAAATAAATATAATATGATTGTAATTTATTTAAATAAATTGAAAATTGTAATTAAAATGGTTAAATAATAATAAATCATCAGTTAAAATCTATAATTAATGCAAAAAGTAATTTCTTTCTGCAAGAAAAATAGTTGAATTTAAATTTTACCGCCTTTTCTTAACGAATTACAGCGTTGCCAGATTTCAATTTTTGATTGTTTACGATTTCATAACGAACGGCTTACAGAATCGCTCTTTTTGTATTGTTCGTTATGCGCTCGTTACGAAAACGAAGAGTTTGTTTATTCGACAACAAAGCGAAGGAGTTACAGAATCGCCCCCCTGATAGCACTCTAAGCACCTGAAGACGAGCAGCCTCAAAATGTCATAATGTAAATATTTGTGTTAACTCTGCCATCAAGATCTTCACCTAGGTACAGACCTCATCATGATGAGGCCCTCGTCAGTTCACCTATTCTTTTGTTTTATAAATTTAGAATAGTTTGAAGATAAGTTGAAGGGAGAAATAATAAATTCTTGAGGAAAAATATTAATTGCTTTAAAAACAACAACATTTTAATTGTTTTTATAATATTGAATGATTGATAAAAATATGATAGAATATTATATATATTTACTAATCAATAGGATAGAAATAGTACGAGAGAAACTAGAGCACTTTGTATTGAAAAGTAATGCAGAGCGAAATTCTCTAATTTTGATAGAATAATGGGAATGGGATTCAAATTAATTCACTAGTATTCCCATTATTCTATCAAAATTAGAGAATTTCGCTCTGCATTACTTTTCAATACAAAGTGCTCTAGTTTCTCTCGTACTATTTCTATCCTATTGATTAGTAGCATTAACCGCGATGGTTTTTTCATATATTTATGAATATATATATTTATTTATTAAACACCAAGGTGTACTTATACATATATATAGGTCTACATTTTTGCATATTGACTTAATGATAGGGTCCGAGATGGACAATGAAGTAAGTGGTACCTAGTACATAGGCCACTACATAATACACATACACATTTATCATTACACTCGTGATATTCTTTAATTTGACAGATTACATGGTGGAAACCATGCACCGCATAACGGGTAAAAACATGCCTGTCTGTACAGTTTGGGCCTTTCCACCCATTAATATTAAATGCAGGGGTATTATAGAAGGCCAGGCTGATATCTTCAGTTTTACTTAGTGTATCCTTAACAAATTTAATGTAATTATCTGTTTTTAACAGAATAACAAATAGACTTATTTGACAGTATGACAAATGGGTGAAATGGGAAATTGGGCTTTTTATTAACAATGACGTCTAGCATGAGAGAGGGAGATCCTTACAAAGGGTGCATGTAAATTAATAGCCAATTTCCTATTTCCCAATTTTTAAAATCGATCTTATTATAACATCTTTTTATCAATTATTGCAAAGTCATTTTTTTTTTTTTTTTTTTTTTTTGGTTTGTTTATCATGATATAGTATTTTATTTCATATTACTGTTTTAGTTTAATATTTATTTGAGAGTAACAGTTCTTGTTGTTTGATTATTTACAGACATGGTTCCTCTCCTATTGTTAACGAGTGTGAGGGAGAATATAACCATGATCCACGTAAATCCCAGCTGTTGTGGATGGTTCCTGTTGTGGACAAGAGCACAAAATCTGGTGCACTCGAGTTTTCAGCATCAGGCACACCAGATGATTTCTTCCCCCTCCAAGTCTCTTTTGCCTCCAGGAAGTCCTATGCTGACTTAAAGGTAATAATAGTAATAATAACATCCTGATCAATGATAAAAAGTATAAGCATAGAAAAGACAAACACCTTTTGTTAAAAATTCTGTCAAAAAGAAAAAAAAGTCCTTTAATATGTGTTTTTTAAATGATAAAACAGGAAATTTCCATTACTTTTCACCATTGAACTAAAGAACTGGATATTGAATTTTATTGCATTTCATAGTGGTATCCATTGTCTCTTTTCAAACACCCTCAAACGTTTTTTTATTTATTTATTTTTATTATTATTATTTTTTTTTTATTAAACACTATAACAAGCATCTTGTTTGTTTTACAGGTAACTGAAGTTGTCCAAGTAGATGATGATTCTCCTGTCAAGCATTCTGTTGAAACTCTTTTCTTTGCTGAAAAATATGAAGTCGTCTAAAGAAATTGAATTTATATATTATTATATGTTGATGCATTATATAAGTTTACACTTTTTATCTTATAGTTGGAATCATGAATTACATTAATTAAGTAAGGTCTAGCACCAAAAGTAAAAATGTTATTTATATCTATTGAATAGAAATCATTTTCTTAATTTCCATTAAATTGACCTAATGAGTTCTTGGAAGGTGGATTTTGATTGATGTGCAAATGTAATTAATTACTGTACTGTACTTTTATTTTTCTTTCTATCCTTCAGTTTTTAATATGTAAAAATTGCAATATTGTTTTTATTTCTTCTATGAACTCTCCAAGTACTCTATTATATATTATAATTTTTGGGTCCATTTTATTTATTATTTTCTCTCAAATCATTTACATAATAATTTTTTATTGTTCATTTCATATTATTTGAAAAAAAAATACTGTTTACTGTACTAACATTTTAATTTCAGTTTATTTTACCAGCTTGCAGTACTACTATTATGTACATAAAACAAAATATAACAATACCATGAGTGCTTCTCAAATATAATTATTAAATAATAAATAAAATAATATTAATAATAAAAAAACTGCAATATAAATTTATAAGGTAAAATCAAACAAGTGTAAAGGATTCTAAAATTATGAAAAAATGAAACGTGTAGTGTACAAGAGTACATTAATAGAAAATTGTATGAATGTTAATTTTATGTAAATTTCTCGCTCTTTAAAAATTGTTCAAGTAATATTTAATGGTGACCATTTATGCTATATGCAGTAATTATATCACAATGTATAAAGAAAAGAAACATGCTTTGTTTGTAGTACTTCAAGCTGTAGCTCACTGTGTGATTGTAATAAAAAATTATATGTTCCAAGGACATGTGATCTTATCATTTCAACCTTTTCTTTGAAAGTGCTGTAGGTGAAAATTTGGAATGCATAGAATTAAGAAAACAATTTTGAAGTTTGCAAGACTAAAAATGATTTAAATGCATAATATGTTAAAATTTGATAGAAAAGGGTACGAGCCAGCAAGAGCATTGCCATATTGAAGAGTCTTGTAGTTTGGTGAAAATCTCGCTAGCTCTGATATAATAAACACGTTGATTTCCCCACTAAACTACCAAATGGAAAATAATTTGTGTCTGTGCCTTTTTCCGTCATTGTACCTACTCACAGAACCATGATAGAAATGATCATTCATAGTTTCATCTCATCGCTGTATTAGTCATCACGGTATATGCACAGGAATGATGTATTTAATTTAATAACATAGGAGAAAACCAGCAAGGGCCTTACCATAGTGAAGAGAGTCCCATAGTTTGGTGAAAATTTTGCTAGCACAGATATAAAATAACTAACACATTGGAAATATTTCGGCAATCGACTCCAAGAGAGATATGGAGCGTGTTATGCCTTCATCAGTCCTTACAGACTCAGAGAGAAAATATTTCCAATGTGTTAGTTATTTTATATCTGTGCTAGCAAGATTTTCACCGAACTATGGGACTCTCTTCACTATGGTAAGGCCCTTGCTGGTTTTCTCCTATCCTTTTCTTTCAATTTATCATACCTAACCGCGATGGTTTATTTTCCTTAATATACATATTAATTTAATAACATTATGAAATTTTATGTTATGTTGTACACCAAGTGTGTTTATTGAATAAAATAAAACAGTTTATTTCTGAGTGTGCGAGAACTAACGAATTTTCACTGAACTATGGGCTGACTATGGGACTCTACACTTTGCTGGGTTCTCCTATCCTTTTCTTTCAAATTTATCATACCTAACTGATGGTTTGTTTTCTTCACTATTTCTCCTAAAATGAAGCAATAATATACTTTCACCTGTATGTATTATATTATATAATAAGCATTTTATTTTTCTAAATAGTGACCATCTTCACAGTTTTCCTGTAACATTTATTTATTTTAAAATAAAAATAATAAATTGACCCAGTGCTCTGTATAAGGCACCATTCAAAAACATGATGAAATCATTTGAAATATCATTCAAAAAGATTGATAGCTACTTTGCTATTAGGAGAGATCAAATGTTGATAGGGCTACATCAAGTGAAACAGGTCTGCTAAGGCAATGGACATAATATGTCCCCATTATATACCTGCTCCATCAGTGAAAGAATGGAGCCAAAAATATTGCACCCTAAAATGAAATTACATTCAAATTTGGACAAAAGGCCGAGGGTAAAAATAAAGTAAAATCTATTTTAATCATTTAATGTTGTGTGGGAAGAATAAATAAATAAACATATAAGGAAATTTGTAAACTTAAAATCATTGTCTTTAAAAGATGTCTTAATTGTACTGTCTTGTACAAGACAAGACACTGCTCAGTGATGTGCTCAAGTAATTTTCTCTTTTGATTGATAATGTCATTATCATATGACGAAAGCTCTCAGTTATAAAGAAACTTTTATAGCATTATACTGTGCCATGCAAGACCTCAACCTCTCCATAGAACTTCTACTGTGGTAAGGCCCTTGCTGGTTTTTCTATCCCTTTCTTTATCATTGATCCTAACCGCGATGTTTTTTTTCCTTAAATTAACTCTTGTACTTGTCAACAATTTGACTAATAAAAGGACCACTGTTTTGAGGCAGACTTTAAGCAATTTCTCTTACATCTGCTTCCGTTTCTAAGTACTGTGCATGCGTAGTAAATAGAAACGAAAGTGGAAATGATGAAAATTGCTTAAAGTTGGCCTCAAAACAGTGGATATTTTATTAGTCAATATTTAAGACATTATAAGTAAGAATGTTCTGCTCAAATTAGAAACCAGTCAACTATTCAGTTATATTATTCAACTTTCAGTATTAATAATGTCATAAAATAATTAGAAAAAAGTATACAAGTTGACACACCTTGAAGATATCTCTATTTACATTCAGTCCAGTTTAATTATGATTGAAGTTTTGATTGTCTTATCATGATAATAAGGTGCTTCAGACAAGATTAGTTAGTTACACCTTATTGAAATAAGAGTGTAAAGCATTCAAGATAAATCATTGCATTGCTGTTTTTACATTACTTACTATGATATCTTAATTTTAGGATCTAGTATAGCAATAAAAAGATACTATATGTATTGTATTTTAAATTCATTTATTTATGTAAATGATACATCCACAATAATATATATATATAATATTTCTGGTTAGGAAAGATTCAATTTTTTTCCTATATTTTGATAAATCAGATGATAAAATAACATTTATGTCAAAGTGAAAATATAAAAAGGGGACAAAGTGAACAAATGCGTATGTTTTAAAAACACTTTCTTTATTAAAATAAACCATGATGAGAGTAGAGGATTCAAGGTTTTAAGCCTTAGGTGGTGGTCTGTATGTTCCAACAACAACAGCATGGTCTCTCTCATAAGGCTCCAGTGTGATTTGCTCTTGAGGTTTGAAGCGTTCTGATTGGAGTTTCTTTACTTCACCTGCAAACACAGCTTCAGGCTGGGCAGTGGAGTCAATGCAGTTGGCCTGAAAGATTGGAAGTTTTTAAATTGTTTGTAGATCTACACTGTTGCAAGTTTGTTAAATAATCATTGAATGAAAGTTTTATTGAAAATGATAGAAATACCAGCAAGGTTCTTACTTGAGTAGAATTTCTATGGAGAGGTGGAGGTCTCACATGGCACAGAGTTAAAGTTGTAATATTTATATTACTGAGAGCATTCATTATCAATTAAACATTATTTACATTATTATCTCTGTCATTATGATAATGAGTGTTCTCAGTTATATTAACATTGTAAATATAACTTAGTGCCATGTGAAACCTTGACTTCCCCGTAGAATTTCTACTGTGGTAAGGCCATTGCGTTTTTTTTTTTTTTTTTTTTTTTTTTTTTTAGTAGTGATCATAACCATGATGATTTTTTCCTTAAATTAAATGAAAGTTTATTGTTTATTTCTAACTATGAATGAACAGCGTATAAATGATTGTGACAATAAATTATATAATTTAAATTCAGAGCAAGTTTTTCTCATAAGCATAACATTGCAAATTTAGCACGAGTTTTTAAATGGTAAAATATATCAATAACATTGCACCAAACATGTACAATCATTGCAGTAAAAAATGAAATTGTATTGGCTTATGGCCATTCAATGCACTCAGATGGAGATTTCAGTTGACTCAAAACTCTATCTAAATACACGTTATTCCCATATGCCAATAGAATTTCATTTTTTATTGCAAAGACATACTTTTTTCCTGTGCCAAATTAAGGAAAATAATTCATCACGGTTAGGTTGATAATATAAGAGAAACTTATAAATATTATGACCTTGGAATGAAGTATGATATCAAAGAAAAGGATAGAGGAACCAGCAATGGCCTAACCTTAGCTCAATAGTCCTATATTTTGATGAAAATATTGCTAGCACAGAAATAAAAAACTTACAAATAAGCTTTCAGCACCAACCTCAGAGACAAAGAGGAGTATATCGTCTCTATCGCGGAATTCTAGCACAAGTGCACCTATCACAGACCTCGCGAGTGTTTCTAGTGGACTTATCACGAGCTCCCGCGAATGTTCCAAATGAAATTATCACGCGCGCTCGCGTATGCCGAGTGAAGTTGTCACGAGAGCAAGGCGCGTTACAAGTGACTTTGTCACAACTTACCATAAAATATCATCTGATTTTGCCACAAATTTTGCGTAACAGTATAATAATATTTTTGCAAACACATTGATAGTACCATTTTTATTTTTTAAGACGCCCGATAAATTAATTATAATTTTAATATAATTTAATAATAATTTTAATTATAATTAAGAATGGTTTTTGTATATTTATAATATTTTTAATGAAATAATATTATTAATTCAAGTTATTGAACTTATTATATTTATTATACTGTATAGTATATTTGTTAATTTTTAATCAAGAGTTGACAAATAATTTTTTTTTATTATATTCCCGCCCCGTCTATATATTTATGATAAAAGTTTATTCAAATCATTTGCTTCAGATTTTATAATACATTATACATTACATTATACATTTTAGATTTTATCTTGAAAACAAGAAAAAAAAACTAACAATTTAGAATTGAAGTAGAAATCAACTCATGAGCATAATAAGGAATGTACGCGAGCTGCACTGACCGTTGCATTTTTATGTTCAATCCCCCAATTTGAATTGTCCACCGAATCGCTTTTTATTTCGATTGTTGAAAAATAAAATCATAGTTCAAATTTAGTTGACTATTCTTGCTGGCCACGGCATAAGGTGCTCAGTTATAGTCTGTCTTTCATACTGTAAAGCTATATTTTGTTGTGCGGTACATGTGCAGATTACACAGTTTTAATTATTATATATTAATTACCAATTTTTAATATTATAACAAAAATCATTTTTTTAGCATATTGTAGTGTTGCTAACAACAAGTGTAAATTAGTGAATGTTATATTTAAGTTTTATGTAATAAATTATTATTTTCGCTACTAGGGAAAACAAGTTTTATTTATGGAATGATATACGTAAGTAATTTTGTTTGGTTTATATATTATTTAAAATTTATATATTGATATTAAAATATTAATATAATTATATGAAGCAATCCATAAAAAATACAAGGTGACACACTATATTTACGAAAATTAAAAAAATATATATAATTTTCTGCAATATAAAAATGTTGCTTTAAAACTCATTGTTTACAAAAAAATATATAAATTATCAAGTAAAATAAATCTGTAAAAGTATAACAATATAAATTATTGCTAATAATTTATAATACAAAGAAACATGATATTTATTTAAATTTAAATGAATTTCATTTAGTACATCTGAAAATTTCATTTGAAACATTGTAACAAGTTGTGACAAAGTCACTTATAACGTGCCTTGCTCTCGTGACAACTTCACTCGGCACACGCAAGCGCGCGTGATAATTTCATTTGGAACATTCGCGGGAGCTCGTGATAAGTCCACTAGAAACACTCGCGAGGTCTGTGATAGGTGCACTTGTGCTAGAATTCCGCGATAGAGACGAATATGTGAGCGTATTTTTTGGTCCTTACAGATTTAAGAGAACAACTTTGCACAAGATCATTCTTAGTTTCTCTCTAGATACTATGAATGAGATCATTTCTAACTTCTCTCTGCCAAATGCTACCCAATGTTTTTCTTTAGTTATTTTTTGTTCCTGTGCTAGCAAGATTTTCACCAAACTATGAGACTCTTTTCACAATGGCAGGGCCCTTGCTTGTTTCCTGTCATTTTATTTTTTACAATCATACCTTGTTTCTTGCTCATAATAAAGAAACAATAACACTAAAATTATATAATTTGCTGTCCTTATATAAGACTCTTAGAAGCTAAGATTTTAAAGCATACACCTGTACCAATACCAAACATTGAGAACATTGCATTATATTGAAACTGAAAATTTTATAATTACCTTGATTGAGATGACAAAATGACCTCCATTCTTGAGGAAATAGCTGGAGTTGAGAGCAACTATACGAGCTTGGTCAGGTTGAGCCACATCTGCAAACACACAATCTACCATGCCAACCAACATTCGGTACTTGTGAGGATGTCTAGCATCTTCAATGATAGGAATGATGTTGGTGCGTTTCTTAGCTACATTCAGCAAGTCACGCCCTGACCTGTGGGAGAATTCAACTGCATACACAAGACCCTCCTGCAACATAAAATAGCATTGTTAAGTATTACTTCAATGGAATGCAAATCTGTAGTCCATTAACAGATAATGACGGAAACTGAAGGTTATGCAAATTTGCACTCCTTTCATGTGGAAAGCGTACTGCTCATGCACTGAAAAATGATGGATATCCATGGACCAAGCTGCGCTAATATTAACATAATAAACCCTTTACATGTGCCCTAACTGACAGATAGCAACAAATAAAAAGCTGTGACCTGTGGGGATTCACTTCCAGGGGAGGAGCTTATGCGTTGGTGAGTGGGAGTGGGGGGGGGGGGGGGGTCAGTTCCAAGGAATGGTGGCAGCACGGTTTAGATATTTCTTCTTCTTCTTCTTCTTCTTACCTCTCCCTGTATCTGAACAGTCTGTTTGACCATGCTGCTACCGTACCTCAGAACTGTAAAACTTCACCAACGTGTTAGTTCCCTCTCCTCTACAGAAGTGAACCCCCACTGGCTGGGACTTTTCAGGTTTTCCCAACAACTTTTGTCAATTGTAAACCTAGTGTAAAGCTCCTTTTATTTACATTGTTCTTTGTTTTTCCGTCAACAGATGTTAATATTTTGAGCTATGTGAATGATACCCACTTAAAGTAAATTGTAGTTCTTTTAACAGTTAAAAAAGTGTGATATATAAATTTTGTCTTATTTCAATGTTATGAAACAAAAAAATAAAGAGATTGCAAGAGGATAATTAAGAAATAATGATAAGAAATATGTCTGCCACTTGACTTATTGCTAATACATGAAACTTGGTAAAATGCATTTATGGCATTAGAGAGAACTCCATCCTTTCTCTATTTTGGGGCCTAGAGCTTGCAGTTAATCCACCATCTCATTATTTGTTCAATAATTAAACATTTTGAAGGCATATAAATTTCTTATTAAATGGGCAAACTGTTTTCTTTTCTTTGATTTGCATAATGAACTACAATGTTTCTTTTTCTACGTAATCATGAGTAAAGTAAAGATAAATAACAAATCCTCTTTTAGTTTTAGTGTTTTACACGATACCTCAGAAATGTATTATGTACTGTACTATTTTGAATTCCCAATCCCTTAATTTGTGTGAATTTGTTGATGCAAACTATATATCTTGTAATTCATTATACGATGTTATTAATAATGTAGATGTGGATCTGACTCTTAAGAAGATGAAAAACAATAAGTCTCCTGGTCCAGATTGTATCACTAAAGAACACATTGCAGCGTTTAGCATGCAATGTAGTTCATCATATATTGCAGACTTGTTTAGTCTTTGTATTAAAAATAGAAAACTACCTGTAGAATGGAAAACATCGCTGATATCTGTATTATACAAAGGCAAAGGTAATATTTTGGATACAAATTCATACAGGGGTATTGCTAACTGTCTTATTATGTTAAAAATGTTTGATAAGCTTACATGTAATAAAGTTTTTAATTTAACTCGTAATTTAATCCCTGATGTACAGTTTGGGTTTATGCCTGGGAAATCCACAATTCAAGCTGTTAGATACTTGCATGATCATATTCTAAAAGCAGTCTCAGTTCCAGCAAGCCATGCTTATGTAATTTTTATTGATTTCTTGAAAGCATTTGACATGGTGGATAGAAAATTGTTAATGCATAAGCTCATCAATACTAGAAAACTGCCTAAAGAATTATTAATTTCTATTGCCATGTTGCTTGAAGTCAATTTTGTGATAATCAACGATGGCTGTTTTATCTGACCCAATCTTGCAGAGTAACGGAGTTCTACAAGGTGGTCCGAGTAGCCCCCTCTTATATAACCTCCTCACACATGACATCTTGGACATTTTAGTTGACCTTATCTGTAATGATCCTGATATCTTTATCAGCATCTATGCAGATGATATCGCTATTATTTGTAATAATATTGTAAAACTTCAAACAATTCTAGACAAACTTATTGAATGGGCTAATCTGAACAAATTAAAAATTAATGCTACGAAAACAAAAATTGTAAAATTCAGGAGAGGTGGCTCTTTAGCAAAGTCAGATGTAATAACTTGTAATGGAGAAAAGATAGAGTTTGTAAATTCTTTTAATTATCTGGGGGTTATTATGCAACAGACGGGGAAATCTTTCTCTAAACATGTCAAAGAACGCTGTCGAAATGCATTGTCATCTTCATTCGCTATCTCAAATCTAAATTCGTTATCTTTGGAAACAGCTATTAAACTGTTTCACCTGAAAATCTCTCCAGTTGCTTCGTACGGCATTGAAATTTTCTGGTCATTTGTGTCTATAACAGACTTCAAAAATCTAGAATCTGTTAAGTCTCGGTACTTAAAACGGATACTTTGCTTGTCAAAATTTACGTCGTCAAGGCTGGGTTACGAGCTAGCAGGGGAGGAGTTATTTGTAACGGAACTACAAGTGAAATTTAAATTGTTAAAAACAGATAATTACATTACATTTGTTAAGGATAGACTAAGTAAAACTGAAGATATCAGCCTGGCCTTCTATAATACCCCTGCATTTAATATTAATAATATTAATGGGTGGAAAGGCCCAAATTGTACAGACAGGCATGTTTTTACCCGTTATGCGGTGCATGGTTTCCACCATGTAATCTGTCAAATTAAAGAATTTCACGAGTGTAATGATAAATGTGTATGTGTATTATGTAGTGGCCTATGTACTAGGTACCACTTACTTCATTGTCCATCTCGGACCCTATCATTAAGTCAATATGCAAAAATGTAGACCTATATAAATATGTATATAAATATGTATAAGTACACCTTGGTGTTTAATAAATAAATAATAAAGTTAAACTACAGCTTTTGTGAAATAAGTTTGATTTTTGTGAAACAAAGCTCAGTTTGTCTTTTGATGGCAGATACTCACAGGTCCTACTATATCAGCAACATGTGAGACTGTAGTTCCTGAGGCAGCACCCAGGTACAGCACTTTACTACCTGGAGGCATATAAATTTGATCCACACCACCTAAGATAGCAGCAGCAAGCTTAGAACGGAAAGGATTCCACACACGATATTCTGTCTTAGTATTTGCTTCTTTGTCCTGAAACAGTCAAGAGTTGCACATCAATTAAAATTACAGTAAGAAATGAAGCAATTTAATTAAGTAAATGAAGATGTACCCATCAATATTCATGCATACATATTAGAAAAAACAAACAATAAAATTAACGTAGTTAAGAGAAGATTTGAATTTTATTGAGCTTCGACTTAGGCTTACCTCAACAGTAATTTTCTTTTCTCCATACACTGTGTCACCTGGCACTAGATTAAGTGTTACGAGAGCATCTTCCTTTCCTCTTGCAATGAAGACTCCAGGATGTCTGTGAGGTTCAATCATTACTGTCTTTCCACCTCTCATTCCTCCTACAATTTAAAAAAAAAATGTAAATATTTTTGCTTTTCTAGAGTTGGTATAAGAGATTAACTAAATGAGTTTGTAATTTAGTGCCTCTTTAATATGGATAGGTTTGAAAAGAATGCTTGCATGTTAACACGTGTTTTTGAAAAGCAATAAAAATACATGTCAAAAAGAAGTCTGAGCTGGTTATAATTCTTTTTGAAATGTATTTACTGCTTTGTAAATTCCCTGAGCAAGACAAAAACTAAAGTCAAAAAAAAAAATAATAATAATAAATTGAAAGGGAGAAGGTATCTGTTAAGTTAATACTTGTTTAAATGATAATAGGATAAATTTTACTGTTATTTTTACTGCTTACATACAGGAAAAATAAACAGCATTTGTATTGTTAGATGAAATTTACAAGTCTGACGAATACATCGCAACTTTTAAAAGATATTTACAGCAAATAAAGTCTGTATGCAGCACCAGGAGTTCTGACTCATATATAGTGACCTAGTATAATACAAACCTCCTCCTCTGCCCCCTCGTCCACCACGACCTCGTCCTCCACTTCCACCACGACCTCCAAATCCTCCTCGACCGAAGCTACGACGGTCGCCTCCTCCTCCTCCTCTGCCACCTCCAGAATCGCGTCCTCTGAAGCCACCCCCACCTCCAGAATCACGACCTCTGAAGCCGCCTCCACCTCCACCTCCGCTGGAGTCACGGCCCCTAAAGCCACCCCCTCGCCCTTCTCCACGACCTCGGAAGCCACCACCTCCTCCTCCTCCTCGAGGAAAACCTGAAAAAGTGGAAATTTTAAGTTTAAATACATAATAAATTAGATTTTTATAACTATGAAAAATAAATGTCAAGATATTAATGCTAATAAAATCCTGAATCAGATGAGGAAAAACAATCGACAATTGCCGTCATAAGCCCGACGCAGCCGTCAGTTGGTCTTTTTGCGACAAGGACCAGTAAAGTGCGCTAGAGTTAGGATTGGTCTAACTTTTTGCGCTAAGCCAATCGGGAGCCAGCGATAGTTGTCACACGGTTATCGCTCAGGCAGCGATTGACGGCTGCGTCGGCCTATATACTGAATGCGCTTCAACGCTATACTGGACTGGAGCAATGAATCAATGTTTAAAGATAGGGCGTATGTACTGGTAGCATGTACATAATGTCATAACATCATTATGCATATTATGTATGTTTCATACATATATACATAATGCATACCGCATACCCGTAATGTTAAAGGATCTATACATAAGCATGTTTGGACCAAACTAAACAATTAGGGCTTAAGGCCATTACAAATATAAAGCCTCTATTAACTTGTTTTGCAAGATCATGCCAATGTGAATACATATTTTTATAAATACATACAGTGTAAGTATGCTTAATTTCACACGAATGTTATGTGTATGCAGTTTACGGCAATGCATTCTCTTGCCGCCGCATGGGTAAGCTCGTGTGTTTAGCAAGACAATTTTTTTGCTTTAAAAATAAAAAAGTAAAAGAACATGACGCAATATTCATAAAACTTGATTCAGTTATCAATATTTAACTTATTTTTAATATGCTTACCCATTTTATGTTTTGATATTAGAAAAAAATCAAAAATATTAAACGCCGCTACACGTGTTCTGTGGACGCTTCTATCTTTCAATGGCGGCGGGCAACGTTGCCGTTACAACTTTTAATTTGTGAGATTTTTTTTTACGATTTGGCAGCGTTGTAACCAGCTGTAAAAAAAAGTGGGCGTGGGCGTTCTCATGGTTCTCATTTCGATCACTCCTCACTCCTCACGGTGGAGCAGATCGACGTCATAAGATCAGGAATCAGGACAGGTAAAGAAAGTACGCTCGCGTGTGATTGTGAATATATTTTTGTTGGAAGCATAATATAATCAATAAAATAAATTTATACACTTCAATATGAGTTCTACAGAAATAAAAACTACTGAAAAATCAGCCACAATTAAAGTGGGTTCTCGAAAAAGCAAAGTAAGTTTTTGTCTTTCTTTTACCTCAATAATTGTGTAACACTTAAAATTTTGTCCTCAATTACAAATACGCTTAAAGCTGCAAGGTTGCTCCTTCTTTATTCTTATTCTAAATCATATTCATCAATTAATAAGCAAAATTTAAAACTAGAAAAGGCATGATTGTATACTGCAGATGAGAACTTTTCATAATGCACGTTGCTATGTGTTATGTATGTAAATGTATGTATCAATGTTTGTAATATTCACTCCATCCATATGCTTTCTTTTAGACAAATTATACTTTCTAATGATGATTGATGTATGGTAGTTACATAATGCATTTTAAACAAAATCTTGTGAATGCATTTACATACTCATGTATGTACATACGTCATAACTTTTTGCAATCATGGATATTTTTATTGTGTATTGCAAGGTACGTACATGGTTATATGCAATGCATATGATGAATGATAAAAATATGATACAGTATACAGGTCAATAAGATTACTTTCACTTTCAAAATAGAAAATATTGTTATTTTTGCTTCAAGGCATTGCATTTGAAATTATGATCTCATTAATTTTAGGTGCAGTAATGACTCTTATACAATATATTTTATATCAAGTCGTGTATACTGTACATACAGTATATTATATAATATACATATATATGTATACCATACCGTGGGATAACTTAAGACTTGGGGTATAACTTTGGACCTTTTTTTTTAAATTGCTTTTAACTCTGAAACTCTTTCAGTTAGAATGATAATAACAAATTTGCTGGAAATCCTGGATAGCTGAGTTTTTAGAAATTTGGTTATAAATGCTATAAATGTTTTAACTGAAAAAGTTTCAGACTTAAAGCAATTTTAAAAAAACGGTCCTATGTTACACCTTGTAACATGACAAAACTATTACCCCACGCTATGTTATACATATACACACACACACACTGCACACACATATATATACACTTTACGTATTATATGTATGCCTATAATACATTCATGTACAGTACACATTATTGTGAAAATATATTAATGCTGTTCGTAAACCCTGTTCTCTTGCACCAAAAAATGCGCATTCCATTTGAATAACTAAAGGCGATCGTCATTTTAGGAGCAGAGAACAGGGTTTACGAACAGCATTATTGTACCATGATGTATGTATATACATAATATGCATAGGAATATTCTTTTATGTGTACTAATGAATCAATTTTAAAGTTTACATATATACTATTTAATTTATGGATTTTACTACAGATAGGCATCATACATTATATTGTCACTCGTCACTCGGATATGATAATCTGGGATTAGACATTTGAGTGTTTTCGAAGTTTGAATAATTATAATTCAAAATAAAAAGTCACAAAAAACTGAAATTATTTTTGTCATTTTTTTTTTTTTTTTTTTTTTATCTGATAATAAATTTAGCAAAGTTCAAATTTTTATCATAAACAGTTTGCTCACAATTCATTAATTAGTAAACTAAAACATCCTGTTTTTGCACTCTTTTCAAAAAAGTGAAATTAAAATTATTTTTCCCATGCAACAGAAATCAATAAAAATTGCAGTGCAGTTGATTTTTTTTTTTTTTTTTTTTTTTTTTTTTGCAAGCAATCCCTTTGCCAAATTTTGCAAAAAAGGGATACTGTATCGCGTTTTATTATTTTGAATGTTTGTCTGTGGGGTGCGTAAGTTATATAGATCAGTGGTGTAAATACAGAGCTTGTAAGTTAATTAATTCATAAATTTTAGTTTATTATAAAATAAATTATTTGTATATTGCAAAGAAAAATTTTAAGAATACAAAATTGCACCCCTAAAATAATTTTGAGCTTCATTATAAAATGCAAGACAGGGTGTATGTTTTTTTCTTCCAAATTTTGGCAAAGGAGTTGCTTGCAAAAAAATTTCAACTATACATTACTATACACATAAATAAGAAAATAATAACCTGGCTGAAAGGGTTGTGTTATACATCTTTTAGTGTAATATTGTTAAATTTAAACTATAATGTTATTGAGATCATTTTATAATAAAATTTAATTTGAATATACTGTACATTAATTTGCAACACCTATATTGTTCTTGAAGGGGGAAAAATACTTTAAAAAGTTTGGGAGAAAATGAACACGCTATGCAGTAATAGCCTTGCAATGTAATATTTTATGTTATGACTATTATCATTACTTTAATAATGTTATTATGCTCGAAGTACTATAAATTACCTCTCATGGGAAACTATAATAAGTAACTTTAAGGCGTAGAACACCTTGAACAAAAAACTTGTCTAATATCCTGACATACCTAAATATCAACAGTGATTTGGATGAAGCCATTGATTTCTAATTTATTTTCAATTCAAAAAACCGCAGCTGCGGTTTTGTGACCTCACAGCTTGCCTATTTCCGCACGCGTGATCTAGTGAGCTGTGACGTCATAAACCTGCAACTGCGAGTTTGTAAAATAAATTAGAAATCAATGACTGCAGCAAAATCAACATTGATATTTAGGTATGTTAGGATATTATACATATTTTTAGTTCAAGGTGTTTTGCGCCTTTAACTGGGTTTTGTAACTCCCCATATTTGGACTTCCCCAAATGAATTTTGCTAGGTTTTAATGTTATATGCATAAAAATCCTAGTATTTTATTTGTCCATTTATTTATGCAGAGGAAATCAAATTGCCACTACAGAAAAGTTTATTAGATGCTTTTGAAAATTGCTTTTTGGTATACCACAAATTAAAATTTACTAAATGAAAAATTTTTTTTCTAGTTTAAAAATATTTAATTGTTTTTACAAAAATACTTACCTGTAACAGTTTTCTACGCTCATTCTTAATTCTGATTGTGATTTTTGTTATGAAATAGATTTTGTCCTTTCTAAACCACAATGTTGTACTACTGTACACAATTACACAATGTTTGATGCACAGTACATGTATTATCTTATAATTTATCACTGCTGTTCAGTTATATATAATACCATAGTATAAGTATATACTTATACTATGATAATACGTTATAGAAAAAATTAAAATTTTGTTTTAAACTTTTCAGCTTGCACTGATTCAGACTAACAGTGTGATAGATGCATTGAAACAGCATTTCCCTGATAAAACATTTGAAATAGGTAAGTTTTGCATAACAATAAACACAATACGCAACATATGTTTTGGGGGTGCTTTGCTATATAATGTCCTAAGTCCACTTGCACTTGAAAAATTAAATTTCGTTTGGTCAAATTCGGAATTTTTCATTTCAGGTCAATTGTAGCAAAAAAAAAAAAAATAATAATAATAATAATAAAAAAAAAAAGGTTAAATGGACTTAAGACATTATCGTTGAGCACTTGCGATTTTTATATCACATTATACAGATGATGCAATAATGAGATTTTTGTCTGTTACAATCCTATGTAAAGCTGAAATTATAAATTCTGATGTACAATTTGTAACATAAAAAAATATTTCATATATAATGCAGTGTGGAATAGTATTTGCTTCAATAGTAGTGCTTCAAGTATTTGTATGAACTTTTACATGAATTAAGAATTCCATAATTTATAGGGTAACTCATGCATATTATAGAATATATAGCATCATATACTTAGGCAAAATAGAACAATTAAAAACAGAATTCTTTCATAGTACAGGAGAAATTTTAAGAATGTCATGCTTGCTTTGTGAGTAGCAACAAATAAATAATAATAAAAAGAGTATGGTGCTGTTTCCCTAATCTACAGAACTAACATCATAAAATAATAGCTAATAATAAAATAATTCAAAAAAGTAAAAAAAATCATTAGCCTTATAATTAATAGGCCTATTATATAACAACATTTAGCTTACACTAATCTAAATTTTTGTATCATTTTCAGTGGAAATGTCAACTACTGGTGACAAAATTTTAGACAAGCCTTTGCCCAAGATTGGAGAAAAAAGTTTATTCACTAAAGAGCTTGAAATTGCTTTGGATGAAGAAAGTGTAGACTTTGTAGTCCATTCTCTAAAAGACTTACCCACCACATTACCACCTCGCATGGCTATTGGTGCAGTGTGCAGGTAAATGCATATTATGTTGATGAACTTGTTTTCCTATTGAGCTTTGACAAACTTGTATTTAGTTTCAAAAAAAAAAAAAAGTAGATAAGGTCATTGTGGAAGTTACTATACATTTTCTAATGAAAATTAATGTAGATATAGATACTTACCCTTTACTACATTTTATTAAAATTTTGTTAACATAACTATAGGCCTACATAATTAGGGGGGAAAAACTTTTTTTTTTTTTTTTTTTTGTGTTTGAATTTGTTTTAAAAATCAATCAGAAAAATGGATAGTGATACTATTTTGATATAATTTAAAATGTGCCATTCAATACATCAACAAAATATATAGATATATATTTTTTTTCGTTAATTAAAATTATTGTAATATTTACATGATCTAATTTATATATTTACTATTTTTCAGGAGAGAAGATCCTAGAGATGCTGTGATGCTACATCCTAAGCTCAAAGATAAGACTCTTGAAACCCTTTTAAAAGGGAGTATTATAGGTTAGTTTTGTGCAAAAATTGCAATTGAATTTATTGGATGCATGTATATGAGCAGTTAAATGATTTATATTTATGCATATAAATTTATTGTTGATCACAGTGACTTTTACTTTTTCTACTGGAAAAATTTGTTTTGCAAGTAGAAGACACTGGTTGATCTTAAAGTTAAGTTTAAAATGTATCCTTTTGTTGCAGGTACAAGTTCTCTAAGACGAATGGCACAAATACGACAGCGTTACGCACATCTGGTAGTACGAAGTATCAGAGGAAACCTGAACACTCGACTAGCCAAGCTAGAAGCAAGCAACATTGATGATGAAGGCCAGGGAGATTTTCACTCTTTCTCAGCTCTCATATTAGCAGCATCTGGTATGGAACGTATGGGCTGGGAAGATAAAATTGGTCAAATTTTGGAACCTTCAGAGCATTTATATGCTGTAGGACAAGGCGCATTAGCGATTGAATGTCGAATGAATGACCGTGCCACTCTTGCCTTATTATCACCTCTACATGATAAAGTTTCAGCACTCCGGGTTGTAGCTGAACGGAGCTTATTAAAAACTTTAGGTGGAGGATGCAGTGCCCCAGTTGCTGTCCATTCTGAATATGACGAAGAGAAAGAAACTTTGAGCTTACAAGCCGGAGTATGGAGTTTAGATGGTAAAAAACATATTTTCAGAAATAAAACAGTAGAACTTAAAGATCTAGATGATTCTGCCCCACCTCCAGCTAAACTTCAAAGAAGAATGTCTACAGAAAGTCAATTGTATGCAGGAATATCTGAACAGAACGTGTCTTGTGCAGAACTAGATGCCGCTGAGAAGTTGGGAGAAGATGTTGCCTTGCAGCTTGAAAAAGCAGGAGCGACTCCAATAATGGATGAAGCTCGTGCAGAGAATGAACTTTCGCCTGAAGCAAAAATACTTAAAGAACTTGGTGATGTTCCTGGAGCAAGTACTTGTGTAGCAGCAAGACTGGCTATTCGTGACGCAGGAGATAAAGATTAAGTATGTGAAACATTATCTACGTAGGCAGGTACAGTTGCTAACCTAAAATTGAGTTTTCTATTGTGTTTCAGAAATATCTTGTAAGTTTAAACACAGTATTTTAAAGAAGCTGCCAATTTTATGTTATGATTCGTACAAATTTCTGTAATTTTTGTAGAGAATGCTCTCTACTACTTTTTAATTCCATCTACATACGTAATGAAATAATATATATAATATATAACACAGTATATATGTATATATATATAATTACAGAATTTATTGCCAAACCATTGTTAGTATGTTTTAGTATTTTACACCTAGAAAGATGATTTAGCATTAGGCAGCACCCCCACCCCCTTTATTTTTATTTTTTAAATCCTTTACAGACATTCTTTTTGGAATTCTCTTAGAAATATTTTGGGAATTCTGAAAACCTCTTTCCCCTCCTCATTATGATGATAGTTACTAATAAACTGTTAATTTAGCAACCAATTTAGCAATTCCTTAAAAACAAAGTTTCTGAATACATTTTATAGCATATAGACTGATATTTAATTTGGTTGTTTCAATTGTTAATCAAGTAAGTGTTTCAGATTATAAAAATAATTTACTAAATAAAATTTATACAAAGTGGTGCTGTAACAAAATACAGTAAATTCTTGATTTTGTAAAATTATGAGGAACCCAGAAAATTGCCACTTCAAACAATTAATTGAAATTAACACTAATCATTAAAATTTGATGATTGCTGTGAACTGGGCATTTTATGAAATATATAAATAAAATTGAGAGTTTATTGTTATATGATTCATTACTTTAAATTTTAAATATAATAAAGTAAAATATGATAATAAAAAGATTTGATATTAAAATACATAGATTAGGAAAAATTGGGAAATGGGAGATAGTATGAACTTACACTAACTGGGACGTAATGGTAGAGAAAATATTCTAACCCAGGCCGAAAAGAAATAAATAAGCATAGTAAGTGGCTCATATTGCTGTTGCTCTACCCCTGTGTTCCTGTTAGTGTAAGCTCATAATATCTCCTACTCCCCTATTATTCCTAATATATCTAGATGTGTTTTACTATCACATCTTTTTATTGTCATACATATTGCATAGTCGATTTTTTCATTAATATTTATAAAGTAAAATATGTAGATCTAGCTAACCAGTATTTGTTATAAATTTATACAATGTTGTTATATAAATTATATTTTGATAAAGAAGTTAGTTGTTAATGATACAATTGTATTTCATGTAGACAAGTATATATTATTACTGTTCATATTTTGTATATCTTTATAAAGTGTGGATATTTCAAACTGTCATCAGTGTTTATACAGTGCCATTGTATGCCGCTGAAGATCAACAAAATTATCTATGTTTACTTTTAAGTTGTTTTTTTATTATTGTTTTTACGAGAAGGTTAATGAATATCATGTCATCATATATTATACATAAATATTATCTAGGAAAAAACTATTGTGGTTGAGAGATTAAATTTAAAATAATCATTTTATATAAAAGATAATAGTTTGTAAACCTATTAGAGCATGCTAGATTGAAAATAATTCCATATAAAAATTCTTGAATTTATAAATTGTTGATTGAGAAAAGGGATCAAATTTCTAGTGTAGAATGTGCTAGATAATATTTTAAAAAGTGTATTTTTAATAATATTTTTTAAATAGTATACAGCACATTCTACTTTTGAAATTTGATTCTCTTTTCCCAGTTAACAATCTATAAATTAGGGAATTTTTGGGTTTAATTATTTTTCAATTTATATTCTGTCTTTTATATCTATTTATGTCATCATGCAAGTACTTGTGCATTTTTTTTTAGCATTTAACTGATGACAATATTGTAATTTATTACTTTTAAAAAAATGTGTTCTTTCTTGCAAATTAGTTACTGTCTCTTTATCTCTATTGTGAACTTTATTTCTAGTAAAAGCACAGTATGTACGGGGAAAAAAAATTAAATAAATTTTTTGAAGTAAAGAAACTAATAATATATATATACATATCGAGGGTGCTCCGCTATAATGTCCTAAGTCCACTTGACCTTGAAAAATAAAAAATCGTCAAATCAACCCCAAATTTTGGATTTATCCATTTCAGGTCATTTGTAGCAAAAAATGTTTTTCAAGGTCAAATGGACTTAGGACATTATAGCGGAGCACCCTCGATATATATATAAAACTTCATAGAATTATTAAAAATCAATGCCTACTACTAACCATTAAATTATTTTCTTTTCTATAGGCAGTGTGCCAGTTTCATAATCATAATTTTCAGTATTGCAAATTAAGTAATCGTAATGTTTTATTTTTTTATAAGAAAAGTATTGTGATCGCATGGTTTGCAGTAATGAAAATATCTAACATATTTATTGAGAAAGCTATCTATCGACATTAGATACCTTTTTTTTTTTTATCTGTATATATATGCCTATATAATAAGCATATTCTGTATTTATTTACGATACATTTTTAAGTTTATTGTTTTTATCGTAAAATTAAAACTGAAAAATGAATTTAATTTCAAGTGCTGTATGGATGTGCAGGAAATTTTAAGTATGTGCTCTGTAATCAAAATGTTGGTTATCATCGAATATATTGTCAGTTATTTATTTTATAATTTATATTGATTTATTAAAATGTTCATTACTTCAAGGGAATGTGTTTTTTAATTTTTTTTTTATTTCCTTTTCTTAGATAAGAAGAGTGTTTAAAGTTGATTATGACTCAATTGAAGGTGAGATTTCATGAAAAAGTAATTGTGAGAAAATTAATAAATGATCAACTTAATATCATGTAACATAATAAATAGAAATGCTTTTTTTTTTGTCATGGTATCTATTTTAGTGGCTATTGAAAAAGTTGTCATTTCTTTAGGCAACTCGACTATTTACAGTAAATATAATATGTACTTGGCTCTTATATTACATTTTTATTATTTGAGAATATAAAAAAATGGAAAGTTTGTATGATCTCGAGACAAAAAGACAACTTCACATAACCAGGACATGCTTAGTAAGGTTCATTATTAGAAATAGTAGTTTTAGCTGTAAATTGCCGCTAGAGTGAAAAAGCTTGAATCGTGCTTGTCTACAAATTTATACAGGGAGTCAGAACTCGGAAGACATGTAAGCAACATATCGTCTCTATCGCGTCAAAACGTTTCAAGTGAAATTATCACGAGCGCGCCAAACGTTCCATCTGACACAGTAAACCCTATGTAGATGGAACGTTTGGCAAGCTCGTGATAATTTCACTTGAAACGTTTTGACGCGATAGAGACGATATATTGCACAAATTGCAGTTCCTCGATGGATCAAAACAACTTTTTTTTATTATTTTTTTTTTACTACTAACAAAAATGAAAATTTTGGTGAAACCCAGACTCTCTAATTTGGAGTCAACTTTGTGCACATATTTCCCCTTGCTCATTTGAATGGAGCTCTGTTATAGGCACATATATATATATATATATATATATATATATATATATATATATATATATATATATATATATATATATATATATATATATATATATATATATGTGTGTGTGTGTGTGCATTTTTTACGTCATTTTAAGTGTTATAAGGATTCTGGAGTGAGTAATTAAAAATTTAAAAACTTCAATTAAACTTAATAAGCCCTATAATACTAGGCTTAAATTAACATAAAGCTAATAATGATCCTAGCTGGTAATCAATCTAATCATCCTACATTATAATCTAATGATACTGTATGTCTCATTTATGTGAAGTTACTCTAAACGTGATGTATAATGTATGTCATCAAGCAAAATGTAAAAGTTAAGTTTTCTAAAGTAATGAGATTTCCACCAGGCTGTAAAAATATAATAGTTGCATTCTTATCATTTCCTTAAAATTATTGTACACAAGGTTATATTTTATAGGATAATAAAAAATCTCATAACAATTTTATGATTCTTACAATATATACGTAATATATTTTATTGCTTTTTTGGAACTTACAACATCAGCCATTTAAACAAATGCAGGTAATTGATCCATTTCAAGGAAAAACTAAATAGAACATTTATATTGAATAAAAAGAGTATGTAATAATTAGCACAATATGAAGTTAAATTGCATAATATTAAAATAATGCAAAGTGAAATATTTAAATTATTCTTTTTATCATCATAACAAGAGTGAGCAAGAGACAAGACATAAAACATCAATTTTAAATTGTTATTATCAAAATAAAGCAGTGTTCAATCACACATAGGAAAACCAAATGAAAGATAAAAAGACAGCAGATAACATTTAGAGGGAAATATATATTAATTTCTGGTCTAATTTTTATCTATCTAGGCAGTATAAGAGTTAACATATAAATTTTACAATCAGGAAAGATGAAAAAAAAAAAAAATATTGTAAAATTTAATGTTTACTTTTTTTACTCTATTTAAAAACATTGTTTTTTAAATTGTTATTATTATTAATATCTTTTAATAAGTATATTAGATTAGTTAACAAGTTATGTATTGCTTTTTTGTGCAATAAATTGCTACTGCTAGCCACTTACAGTGGTAAAGGGTGGGGACATTAATTTCTACAAACAACCTACATCAACCATTTTTAATTACATTTTTATAAAACAAAAAATTCAAAAATATCTTTTTAAATTCTCTAAAATTAACATTTTGAACCAAGATGAATATTATTACTTATTATTGCATGAAAATAAAATGCAAGGCAACTTTACTATCTAATATATATTTTTACAGATAAATATTTACTTTTTCAGAGTACATATTTTATAATTTAAAAATTACTGTATATATTTTCAATTTATATATTTTTTACTTCGTTATGTTTATTGTAACAGTATTATTTTCTTATATAAAATACGTCTGCTGTACTTAATTTAATTTTAAAGAAAGTACACAAGACATATTTTATTTTAAACTCCCTGCAAGTGATGAAAATGTGAGATGAAATAATGTTCCTATAACATTATAATATATATGTTTCAATAATATTATTAGTTTTGTGGTAAATATTAATGTCCAAGCTGCAATCAAATTTATATAAGTGTCCTCGCACATCATATTTGAGATTTTTTCCATTATTAATTATTATATCTGGTCATAGCTTAGGCAAATATATGTGCCTCAACTCAATCTTGCTCGACTAGATGACACACACATGTTTCACAGACTATTTAAAACTAGCTACAATGAAAAAGTCTGTGAGCCTGGGAGGACCAAATGTTGCTACTTTCTCTTCCTAAATCACTACTGCTCACTCTACGTCATCTTCAGACATCGTGATGTTGCCAGCTGGGGAAGCCTAAGAAAAATAAAAAAGAACAATAAGAAAATAATATTACTTTCAATGTTTTGATGAGTTATATTGACTACCAAATGCCAACAGCACCTACAGAATAATAATTGAAAAAAAATAATTTGGATTGTTTTAAAAAGTTTAAAAAATATATATATCTTTATAGGGACAATGTTACTGGTAGCAAAATTTTGTAAAAAAGACAAAAAAAAAATTGTCTACCATCTACTAAAAAAGGATAGAGGAAACCAGCAAGGGCCTTACCATAATGAAAAGCGTCCCATAAATTAATGAAAATCTTGCGAGCACAGAGATAATAAAACTAACATATTGGATAGCTTTTGGCGCAAAACTCTAAGAGAAGTTTAGTGCTGATAGCTATATAATGTGTTATTATTTTATTTCTGCTAGCAAGATTTCCTCTATCCTTTTCTTTTATTTGATTAACACCCATGATGGTTTATTTTCCTTAATTTTGAATGTCTACTACTGTACTGTGGTATCTACGGTTTATTTATTTTTTCTACTACTACAGATGTATTACAAACAAACAAAGATCTATATATAGAAGGTGGTGTAGTTTGCTAGGTAGCACCAGGTATGAAACGTCATACGAGGTGAATCATAACAAGAAGGGAAATTTCAAGCGCTGATAGAGGGGATTTTTTTTTTTTTTTTTTTTTTTTTTTTTGTCCCTCCTACTCTTCCAGATACATACTGTATTGTACCTGAGAGACCACGTGGGTCTGTTGACAATCCCCTTGTATGAAATAAGTTAAATTCAAAGTTTTACAAAGGGAACCGAGTTCTGGCGACAGTAAAAGGGCGTATTATATCACCTTCTATATATAAATCTTGGAGCAAACAAAGATGTTGTACACACATTGTGTTTAAAGTAGTTTGAACGAAGTTTCACTGTTATTAAACGCCGTATTTTTGTTACCTATAGATTCCTTATTTCTCTACGCTCCTATTGATGTATTATAAAATTACATTTAGTTCGAAAACACATATTAAAAACCAGCTGCAAAGTCGAGCATTTTTCTCATACAGCATTGGGTTAATGGCTGAAAATCCATTCCCCCTCCACAGTAGATCATTCATATTTCTGCGAAAGTGTTATTAAATGGACTCAAAAACAGACAAATAAGCTCTTTGATAAACAAAGAAACTTTTAAAAGCATTAAACTAAATTTGGTTCGAAACGCACTGAGAACTTTGTGACTAAAAAGAGCTAAAAATAATAATTTGTTGTCAACCAGTAATTTTATATAGTTCCGCTATCAGTGGCCAGTGGCGCTGCAGTTGCCAAATCTTGGCGATGGCGGGAGGGAGGAACGAGATATTTGTTATTGAGCTCATAAATGTTAATAAAACTCTTGTAAAAGTACTTAATATGTATTAACTTCATTATAATTAATATATGCACTGAGAAGCGAGAAAAGTGTTTGATTAGAAAATTGTTACAAAAAGCAATATATATATATATATATATATGATTTGCTGGATTATTTCCTAGTGCCTTGACAGCACAGTTGGTAGAGCGCTGCTTTTACATGACGAGGGTCAGCGGATCGAGACTTGGTTATTGCAAAGTTTTTAATGATTAAATTAAAATCAAGTGAGCGCCAAACTTCAAATAAATTTAAAATCAGCTGTTAACAACCTCGTTCAAACTACTTTAATAAATCAAATAAATACAATGATTTACTTTTTTACAACAATAAATAGGTAAATACACAGTAAATAGGTTTCTTAGTTTTCCTTGCCATTAAAAAAATTATAGCAATAATGTGTACCTTTATGTGTATTGTTTACCCTCCCCCTCTAGAATTACGATTCATTTGTTACTGTGTGTCTGCATTTAGATTATTTTTGTGTGAATTTGAAATCCTTATTTTATTTAACAATTGTACTGCAAAGCACGTAATTGACACATGGTAAATTGATTTCATATTTTTAAATAAGAGTCTTTTTTTTTATTAGTAGCTTCAGATAACTAATTTCTGTACAGTACATTAAAAGTTATCATGTTGAACACATGGAAAATACGATGCTCTAAAAAAGAAAAAAGAATATTAAATAATCCATTTATACCTTAGAAATGTTTGGCAGTTGCTGCATGAGTAAGTGGAAGACCTGAGGAGGCAAGGTCTGCTGCAGCACCTGAAGCAACTGGTAGGGCTGACCACAAACTGAAACTGCATTGGCCAAGTGCTCCACTCCACTCTCAACCTCACCCTGACTCAATAGCTCCTCGCCAAGTTGCACCTGCAATGTAGAAACAGATTAGATACCAGTATATTACACACATATAAATTTGCCATATTAATTTTGTACCTGAGCCAGTAACATTTATATTTTACTCCTGATATTTCTTAAGATAAATCTATGACAACATAGATCTCTTGCAGAGATGGACCAGGATGAATCCTTTCCATTAACTAATTTAAGAAATGTCTTACCATACCATTAGCCTGAAACACTGCTTTTGTTTGGGCTTCTACTACTACTTCCCAATATGTACAGTTTAGACCACCTTTTCCCTTAAGACAGTAGCACTCACTACTATGAACAAGTGTTGGTCTAACTCCCTGGCCTCCCTCCGCCACATAATGCACATCTAAACATTCTGAGACATCTTTCAACATCATGCATCAACTAGCTGGTCATGACGGCCAGCCAGCACAGGCTTGGTATTGAACGCTGATTCTCTGAACACTAATCATTGTGCTACAGATAGTTTAAAAGTAGGAAACCTCACCTCTTGTAAGAAGAAGCGCTGTACAGCTTCATGATCCTTCATATCTGGAAGTTGAGATCCTCCAGCCTTAAGATTAGCCTTCATCTGCCTTCGTCCTAAAAATTAAAAGACACATAAAATTACACTGTACTAAACTCTTGTATTTATTTAAATAAATACAGCATGCAAAAATTCTAAACTAAATATATCTATCAATAAGTTTAATACGGCAATAATAACATTACAATTTTATGTGCATCTTGTCATTTCTTCCAGCATTATGTATGTATAGGGTGTGTAAGCATGTCGTCATTCTGAGTGCTTTTCGATGCTCGTCTTGAGCAATGAATAACATTGCTCAGCATAGGACAAACATAGTTTTTGGCTATTTTCTTTGGAAAATTAGCTATTTTTTGGTCATTATTATTTTTCTTACGTACATACTTGAGGTACTAATTCAACCTGGTAACATCATCAATGCTCTCAAAATAATTGCTAAGTATTTTTAAACTATAACTTTAACATATAGCAAAATGTGCCATTTTCCTATACCAGCCAATGTTATTTAGTATGTATGCTCACTTATGACGTCGACTTTAACGTGAATGAAACCACCCTCTATACATAAAACCGCAAGGATTATAAACTAAGATTTTAAATTTACCATCTGTACATACATTTGCAAACACAGTTCTGTAAGGAAACTACTAAAAAAGTAACTATTTTTTTCTTTCTTTCTTTTTTTTTTTCTCCTTTTATTATTCTTATATGTACAGTGTCCGAAAAATAAAGGGTAACATACATACATACTTATTTGCATAAAAAAATAATCAGTCATTAGAATATATAAACATAAGTTTATAAGACAAAAGAATTTCATCGAAGGTCCTAAAATCCCTTTGATTACTTTCCAAAAGTCAATAAACCACGTTGATATCTAAAATGAAAATACCCCATGCCCGGTTACTTACTTTCGCGTAGCTTCTTTCGAAAATTGGGATCATTTCTTCTTGCTCGATCAAAATATATGCAATATCCAATAAATATTGTTCCACAGATTCCAGCAGCAATTCCTATTGCGGTTTTAGAGATCATCGTCATAACTAAATATATAAAATATTAAAACAAAATTATTTTTTTCTCACTCGCTCCCTTTTTATCAACACGCGACCTTGAAATAAACAGCTGAAATTTCTTCGTAAGAGGGCGCAAGCGTCGACAGCTCAAAAGAAGGAAAAAGGATAAAAAATAATAATTTTTTGTTTTAAAAATTTAAAAAATATATTCGTTTTATCCTTTTTGAAGAAAATAAAATAAAACGAAACCAACAAAATTATACAAAATAAACGAAAGCATGAAAATAGTATGCAAATTAGGCCTATATGTGTAAAGTCCTTGATTACATGAAGACAGTATCAGGCCCAAAATTAGAAGGCGTTGATAAAACGTCATTTTATTTAGAGGCTTGCGTCACAAACAAATTATTTATTAGTACGATTTTTGCAAACAATACGCTATCAAAGCTAAGTATTTTGACATATATTTATATAAAGTATAGCTTTAAATGCAAATCATCAATGATTTGAAGACTTGCACTTCTCAAAGTACAAAATTGATTTTTTCTAATTTATTAATTTACGTCAGCATTTATATACAATGCCTGCCGCTGCTGTCGAATTTTGCAACATGGAGGCAGGGGCTAGGTCGCGTTTAGAGTGCTCCCGTATTTACGTAATTTAGTTGTAAAATTTGCATCTCAAATAATCCATTGCTATTTACTTTGATTGCAACATTCTTTGTCACACGTAAATGTTGTCACAATCACATTAGAAAGCCAGGAGTGAAGAAAAATAGGGGTTTCTTAGTTCTTGTATTTCGGGGGCCATCTCTAGCTTCGTTTTTTGTTGATTTTGGCGCCTGTTTTGAATAACAGTGGAAGTGATCAATACATATTTTCGCAGGACGTGCAGAAATAATCATTATTTAAGAAGAGTTTTTGACTTAATTTTGTTAAATGTCATTTTAATTCAGCTTGACATATTTTGGCAGTGAATTTTGTCATATACGGTCCCTAAACATTTGAACCAATCGCGAGGAAGTGGGTCACGTGGTCCATTCGTCGTCGCTTCGTGGCGATTCAGCTGCTCCAAGTGCGGTGTAGTTCCGCGCCGTCGCTGTGAGCTTTTTGACAGAAGCACTCCACTATCATGAGTGGTTAAAGAAGTCCAAATAATACAATTCTCTCTGAAATCTTCAGAACTAAATCAAAATGACAATTATAGTATTTTTAATTGACACCTCGGCCTCCATGAATCAGCGAGCTTACCTGGGAGGGAGACCAACTATGATAGATGTAGCTAAAGGAGCGGTAGAAACATTTGTCAAGGTGTGTGTTTGTTTTCGATGAAATTTCTACCTTTTAAAAATTGGGTATATGTATTAATATTTTCATACCATGATTTATTTGTAGGTTCGGCAAAGGTCTCCGGAAAGCAGAGGTGATCGATACATGTTACTTACATTTGAAGAACCTCCAGCTAATATAAAGGTAACTGAGAGTATATAAGCATCATGGATTCCAATAAATGGATTGCATTATTTAGGTGCATTTAGAAATAAATAAAACAAAATTTAACTGATTAAAAAAAAAAAAAAAAAATCACAAATTCTATTGCTATCTGAATAATATACTTATGGATAATAACATAGTACTGTACCCTATTGTTTTAGGCTGGCTGGAAAGAAAATTTGGCAACTTTCATGATGGAGTTAAAAAATCTACAGTCTACAAGCCTAACGTCAATGGGCGCTGCACTAAAACAGACGTTTGATGTCCTTAACATTAATCGCATGCAGACTGGCATTGATACTTATGGACAAGGAAGGTGTCCTTACTATTTAGAACCTTCAGTGATTGTTGTCATCACAGATGGTGGAAAATTATCTTCTATGCAGGGAGTTCAAGAAGATGTAAGTGAAATGCATGCTTACACAATGGAGATTGCAATATTTCCAATATTTTTCAGTTTGACGCTTTTTTTTTTTTTTTTTTTTTTTTTTTTTTTTTTTTACAAAACTAACTGAACTGAGTCCAGAAAACTTTTAAGTCAGGGATACTGCTAATGTTGTAATGTTTAAATTAGTGCTGTAAAACAAATTACGGTAATATTTTTATTTATTATTATTTTTTGTCACCGGTAAAATCCACAGCTTAGAAATTTGAAATGAAGTTATTTGTTTCATTGAGCTGTAAATATTATTATTGATATATAATCATTCTTCTTGTTATTGTTCCAGTTTAATCTACCCATGCATGCTCCAATACCTGGTTCAGAATTAACAAGAGAACCATTTCGTTGGGACCAACGACTTTTTGCACTAGTTTTAAGGATGGCAGGTACTCCATCAATTGAGCGAGACACAGGGCTGGTTCCAAGTGATAACTCTCCAATTGATGCAATGTGTGAAGTAACAGGTGGACGTTCTTATTGTATCACATCTCATCGTATGCTAATGCAATGCATAGACAGTCTAGTGCAAAAAGTTCAAAGTGGTGTTGTGATAAACTTTGAGAAAATTGGACCAGATCCACCACCTATAGGAAATGATGGTACATAATAATAATAATAAATATATACCTTCTCTCTCTCTCTCTCTCTCTCCTTTTATTAATTTATGTTATTGCTCTGAAATGTGTTTCGTGGTGATTTAAATGACCGTATTTTCCAGGCATAAAGTCTGACATTGAGCTGCTGCTAGATGGAGGAGAAGGCACAGAAGACTCAATGGAAATGATTCCAACAGGGATTCCTTCTCGACCACAGACCCCAACGGCAGGTCCACAGCCCAGTCTTGGTAGCTTGGGTACTGCATGGCACACTTGTCGGAGACTGATCTACGTACCTAGGTCAGCACAGAAGGGATTTCCAATAGGACATTGGCCAATACCAGAGTCTTTTTGGCCAGAACTGAGTGCCTCTGTTTTGGTAAGAATATTGACCACTCTTAGCTAGCATTCCAAATTTTTCCTCTTTTATTTAGTTTATATATATAGGTGGTATATATTTTTTTCTTAAATTAAATTTGATTATAAATTTTAATGGTGTACATATATTTACAGCCACCACGCACAGCACATCCCAATGTCAAATTTACATGCACAAGTCAAGAACCCATGGTGATAGAGAATCTGCCATTTGATAAATATGAACTAGAACCAAGTCCTCTAACTCAGTTCATTTTGTCTAGAAAGCAGCCTACTATTTGCTGGCAGGTATGTTAAACTTTATTGCACTTATCTATAATCTTTTAACAATTATATTTTTAGACTTAAAAATTTATTTATTTATTTGCAGGTGTTTGTATCAAACAGTTACAAGAATTCCGAGGTGGGCCATCCATTTGGATACCTGAAAGCCAGTACAAACTTGTCCTGTGTAAACTTATTTGTCATGCCATACAACTACCCTCTGTTGCTACCTCTTCTAGATGAACTTTTCAAAGTACATAGAGGAAAGCCACCTCCAGAGTGGAGAATGCAGTTCAATAATTATCTACGAACCATGCCTGCATACTATGCTGCTGTGAGTATTTTTAATCTTCAAAAAACACTCGTTATCAATGCTCTATTGCACAAGTTTTGAATGAAACTTTTTTCACTGGTATTTTTTTAATGGTATTGGTTGAATGTATCATTTACATATGAAATGATATGTTGATGTAATTTTTTATATAATTATATAATAATATAACATATATATTATTTATGCTTTTGTCTTGTCTTTCTGAAAGATTTATTTGGAATGTTTAAAAAGATTAATTTTGATGTATTTTTTATTTTTAGCCACTACGACGAGCATTGCAACGTATTGGAGGTCCACAGCTGGCCACCACTTTAATGCCTGACAACATGGAAAATGGTCTCAGTTACTCAGTGCTCAATTACCTCAAGAGACTGAAAAATCAAGCTAAAATTGAGTTTGATAGGCTTTGTAATGAAGTTGGCAAGAGCAAACCAGGTAGTGGAGTTGGAGGCATTGTAGTGGAGGGCATTCGAGTTCAGTCTCGAAGTCAATTGAAGAAGGATCTTGTCTCTCATCCACTCTTGCAAGGTACGATTTCCACATTCTATTATTTTTCTTTTAGGTAAACTTTACCAGCTAAGTTTCTAGTGAAAGTGGATTGAAAAAGTAGAGAAAACTAGCTCCATTTTTAGTAATACATTACAAATTTTATTACAACACGGTAAAAATACGCTTAGTTATTAAAATGTAATAAACGTAGAAAATTTGTAAAAAGAACAGTTTATATTATTTATTGACTTTTGTTTTCAGAAAAATTTGCCTCTCTCCGAGAGCAAGTCTCAGACTTCCCAGGCTTTATAGTTGGTGCTTCAGCACCTAGACTAACAAGAGGACAGAGCTATCGAAATCCATTTGATATACCACGCAGTAGTTTACTTGATCAGTTGGTGAGAATGAGAGCTAACTTTGCAAGGCCCTCTCATCCTTCACGCTCCCTACTGCATGATGATGGTAAGAAATAATATGCAACTATTTTATTATTATTATTATCATTTATGTTTCAAAGTACAATGTTAATTCATTTTTACTGTCTACGTTTCCCAGATGAAGCTCATAGTATGCCAGTAAGTCAAATGGGCAATTACCAGGAGTATTTGAAACGTATACCTGCTCAGTTAAGAGAGATTGAATCAGCACCTGTACGACAGCATATGTTTGGAAATCCATTCAAAATTGACAAGGTAATTATTTGGCTTGACATTTAGAAACTCATTGAGCGTTCTTATTTATCATAATTATTTTTTAGAGGATGATGGTGGATGAAGCTGATGAAGCAGATTTGGTGTCTGCTGGTGGAGGTGGTAGTAGCCGAGGTGTGAAGAGACCTGCAGATTCTCCTCTGGTATCACCAAGAACCAAGGGTCGCAAGCCTGGGCCAATTCCACGTGATGTTTTGGTGAGAAGACCTTCAACGCCAGTTCCATCTCCCACTCCTCCACCTCCAGATGAAGCTCCATCACCTCAGCCCTCCCCTGAAGTGTGTGAGTCACCCCCACCAATCAACCCACCACCAATGTTACCTCCGCCTGCCTCAGCAGCGGCTGATCTCGATCCTGACATAGTCTGCACAGAGCCTCCAGTACTTACCATGGTCAATGGAAATATGGGTAAGTTTGCGTGTAATAAACTTCCTGATTATTAAATTTGAGCATTCAACATTAAGGATGTGGTTAGGTATGATTAGGATTAGGATTGTGGTTAGGTATGATAATTTGTAACAATGCTGCTTTCCTCGTATTCTTATCTTTTAAATGATCAAATTTGTAAATACAATAGTACCGTACGAGAGATATTAGAGCACATTTAAATGAATTAAATTAATAAATTATAGTTATTCCCAAGTCCTCACTAACTATTTAAATTTGAGAACCTTCGGGTGCTACTAATTTTCAATTCAACATACTCTAATATCTCCTATTATTTTCTATTAAACTTTATTTTTAAATTTTTAGCATTATATATATCAACTGCACTGTTTTTTCCTCATTTTTAAATTTGCGTGTACTGGAGTAAAATATTATACATTTCAAGCAAATTTAATGAGAAACTTGCCTACCAAAGTGTGATGCATTGCAGAGAGAGTGTACATCAAAATTTATATTGACAATTATTATTACTTTGTAAGTTATTGTATTTGATTTTTGTAATTGCAGAAGACCACTTTGAACCAAGGTCTCCGTCCCCTCCACCTGAGATAGTGAATCACGTAGAAGCGCTCATAAACCACAATTCTGAAGTGGTATGTCCAATCCCCAACCATCAGGAGACAGCTCGAATTGAACTGACCCCAGAAGAAAAACAGGAAATCCAAAGGCACAATGTACAAGTGAGAGGCCTTGCATACAAGGAAGTCAGAAGACCAGGAAAAGGTGGGTGCTTGGGTACGGAAATAAAGTTCTTTTCAATAAAATAATAAGCTGTTTTTTTCCTGAAAAAAATATATTCAGAGTCATAATTTGCTTTGAAATCTGATTTTTAACTTTTTTTTTTCTCTTTCTCTCAACAGATGTGTCTCTACTATTATCACACCTCCGTTCACTTAAAGGAGAGCTTCCAGCCCGAGCAAGACTTGTGAGAGATGTAATAGAAGAGTCGAGGAGATTCAAACGCAAGCGTATGGCATCACAATTGGAAGCATTTCTTGAGAAACTTCTAATGGAAGGAACTACAATCAATGGCCAAAATCATCGTTAGTGCTACTGTAAATTCCATATGGAGATTTTTTTTTTTTTTTTTTTTTTTTTTTTTGTACTGTTTGAACGACTCCCCTAAATCCAAATTGCCTTTGTGAAAAGTTATCTTATATACATGTCTGATATTTGTACAAAGTATTGTAGTTTTTTTTTTATTTATTGAAAGAATGACTAAAAATAGCCTTCATTGTTTATTATTACTACATTTTGGTACCTAAGGTGTAATCTTTTTAGTAAGAAATTTAGTAGGGTATTATTCTACAATTTTCTTTCTGTGGTCTAAAAATCTTGAATCTGCAGTAAGGTAGTAAAGTATTCATCACATGACTAGGCTGACCAGACATCCCGATTTTCCCGGGACAATCCCGATTTTGACCCCTTGTCCCGGCTAAAAATTGAAATGTCCCGATTTCTAATGAAGGGAAAAAATACAAAATGCAAGAGAAAAAATGAAAAAAATATTAAAAAATCTATAAAACACGCACAAAATATTTATTTTAATATAAAAATATCGTGATTTTTCAAGAACTATATCAATTAATAGCAGAGGTTAAAATCGTTGGCAAGATAAATTAAAATTAAAGTGCCATTCTGAAATCCTTTTTCTTCACTTTAAGGAAATTTGCGTTTTTTGTTTTTTTGTTTTTTTTTTCTTTTCTTTTCTCATTTGCTGGGTAGATGGTTAAAATATTAGTCACAAAAAAAAAAAAAATCAATGCTATTATTTATTAAAATTACAATTTTTGGATCAAATTTTAATAACTGTTCGACAAAAAAAAAAAAAAAAAAAAAAAAATCGCCTTTGAAGCAAAAAAGTTTAATATTTTTAAAATTTATGTTTTTTAAAAAAAAGGCGAATGTAGCTCTATAATTTTTTCTAAAGAAAAATTAATTTTTAGATTTTTATTTCAATAATGGCCATTTGAAAAAGGATCAAAATACACTTAAAAATTGGGGACCACGCCCCCTTTTATTAAAAATTTTCGCCTCCGGCGGAGCCCCCTCCCCCACGTCCCAAGTTGCCTCTCTCCTAGGGTCAAAGTGTCCCGATTTTGCCTCTAAATAAAATGGGCAGCCTACACATGACGCATAAATTTGATGCGCGTCGACGCGCGTTACAAAGTTGGAACAATATACACAAATGGAGCCGTTCACATTATTTTTGAAATTTACATGTGAACAGCTCTATTTGTTTACATTGTTCCAACTTTGTAACGCGCGTCGATGAATGTTTACGTGCGTCAAATTTACGCGTCATGTGAATAATACTTAAAACTGCATAAAATTATTAAATATGTAACTTTATGTTCAGTCATTTATTTTGCAACAACCAGAAGAAAAGTTGTAAAAACTTTTTCGACATTTTTCTTATTGCTGTTGAATAATGGTATACTTGAAAAGGAAAGAATAAAGAAAATCAGCAAGGGCCTTACTATAGTGAAGCGTTATCCCATAGCTTGGTGAAAAATATTGCTAGCACATTATAATTATATATAAATTGATATCACATTGGGTAGCTTATGCTCAAATCTATCCAATGTGATTTATATTTTTATAACTGCTAGCAAGATTTTCCACCAAGCTATGCTGGTTTGCTCTATCCATTCCTTTTAAATTAGCATACTTAACCGTGCTAATTCATACTTTCCGTAACAAAAATATAATATTATGCTTGATTCATAAGTTATGTTATGTTCTTAGAGAATCTTAGCGTTTTATTAATTTTCAATTTAACGTGCTCTAATCTCTCCTATTTTCTATTATTATTAGGCCTATTATTATTTTATTTATTAAACACTGCGTGTACAACATACATCTAAATATTCAATTTATAGACCAATTGACATAAATTATACATAATCATAATAATAGTAGTATAATAATATCCAAAGAGCCACAGCATTAGTAAATGTGGGAGATGATACTGATCACAGGTCAACCCACATAAGGAACAAATCAAACTATTATTACAGATATGATATTCCTTTGTGTCATAAATCTTGTTCATTTTTTACATCATATAATTATAGTGCAATTGAATATTCCTAACTTTTATATATTAGCATTATTATTATTTTAAAATTTAATTAAACTTTTTTTTTTTTTTTTTTTTTTTTTACTAAACTACAATATACTTTGTTGCAGCTGAACAAAGAAAAGTTAGTAGTTATGATATTTACATATCTTACAGTTTGCAACCACCAGCTTGCATTTCTTTGCAAGAAAACATCAATTCATTAGCCATATTAACTTTTAAAATGCTTAAAAATTTGACATTAGTAATTAGACCCCTAACACTATCTCTTTTAAGGCAAAAAGCCATCTCTTTGATCTTGTGATAGATTTCCACAGCTTCATCCATACTCCTATTCGTTTTGCATATTTTGCATAATATACTACCTTATTTTTCTGACGGCTGTCAATCACCTCGTACCATGAAGTTTTCAGGCCTCTGTCCCCTGCATTCCAAAATCACCTCTGTAAAAATTGGTATACAGTGTGTTAGCCAACCACAGTTGGTGCAGTAAAAAAAGTTGGAGGTCCCCAAATCAAATCCTCCTTTGTATTGCAGAACAGACGTGTATGGCGCTTTTTTAGCAAACAACTGCACCCTGCACCGAAAGTTTTTTTTTTTTCTTAATTATTTATTTAAGCTGCACAGGTCTGGTATTAGAGGAGCCCAGAGGAGTGTGGTGTTAAAGGGTAGAGCCTGTGGTTTGGTAGGCCACAGTTCATTGTAAGCGTTCTCACTAGAAAGGATTTGTCCTGGCCTACCCCGAAAAAGATTATGGCGTCATGAGTCATATACAGTATATGATTCTTTCTTTTATTTTTTTTTTACTGTGGCAGTAATATTTACAGTTATTATTTTTATACATACTTATAATAATTGTTTTAAAATAATTCTTCATAATTGGTAACACATTACCCACATACTTCTCGTTAGAAATATTTTAAAAATAATAAAATATGTTGATAATAATCATGGACTGAGAATGCGCGATTTCAACTATATTTTTATTTTCATATTAATTATATATATATCATCCAAGACCATAGTAAACCAATTTATTTGTTAATGCTTGTAATACCAAATCTTTTATTATATATATATATATATATATATATATATATATATATATATATATATATATATATATATATATATATATATATATATATATATATATATATATATATATATATTATATATATTAATTCATCGAAATAAAAATGTATGTGTTTGAATGGGCAAAAATAATATATAAAAAAAAGTCATTGAAAATATAAAACGGCGAGAGGGTTGAAAATGATTGTGTTATGTTGCGACGCGCGACGTCTAATATGTCTATGGTTGAAGCTAATAAGATCACTAATTATAATCTATAACTGAAATAAAATATACACTGTCTCAATTTTGCTTTGGCAAAATATATAGTATAGTTCAGTATAATATGCAAGGAAATTTTATTTAATTATTACACAACATTTTGAAATTTCATTTCAATTAATTGTGTGAAAATACACGTGGTATTTTGTGGTTCGTAGCAGTTTCAAATTATAGTTGCATTTAATCTTGATGGAAATGAATGTTCATAAGGCTCAAATTAAGCGGTGTTAGCACTCACTGGCAGTGCAAGGTGCTCAGGAAAGTTGCGTGAACTGACGGTGAACATAGACGTCAAGGTTGCGCGAGAAAGTATCCAGTCACTTCGCGCGTGACGTGACCCAAATGCCCGCCTCGATCGCGCGCAGTCGCAGTCGCGATGGCACTTCCTTCAGACAAACCTCCGTCTTATGAAGGTAAGCTATTTCAATTTATTATAATTAGATAATGTATAATTAAATAATTTAAAATATAAGATTCGTTACTTTAAAATCTTGCGCTTTTATAAAATTTGTAATCTCTGTAAATGACATTGAATAGAAAAACTAGTTTTCTAATCTTATAAAAAAAAAAAGAAAAACTTGTTATTGATTTCTCTGCTCTTATGGAGATATAGTATAGCATCAACATGTAGTCTTTTTCATCATCAATGTCGATTACAAAACAAAACATAAATTAAAATAAGTTATATGTAGGAGCAATTTGCATTTTTGCGTCAAACGGCAGTGAAAATAAAATGAGTGCAAATTTTGTGCATAATATAATATGTATTATTATATTATTAGCATAATTATTTAAATTATATATATATATATATATATATATATATATATATATATATATATATATATATATATATATATATATATATATATGTATGTATTTATGTGTATACAGTATACAATATAATATATATAAATTCAAGGTCCTGTTTGTCCTGAACTTAATTGATATATATAATAAAATAAATATTTTAAATTTGCACACATACAACCTATTACCTATATCTTATGTGTACTGCGTACAAACCAAAAATATAAATTAATTACTAACTATTAACAATAACATGATATAAAATATTTTGTTCATATATGTTTCAGAAGCTACAGGTCAGCAGTCCATATCCCCTGCGGCAAATGACGATGTTGAAGAACGCATGGAAGCAAGCTCTTTACCTTGTCCTCTACACATGACCCCTAATATTGACCCTGCTATACCATCGTCAAGCTCTCTACCCAATACTCTAGCTATTGATAACGATGACACTAAAATGTGTGAATCTCTTGTAGTGGAGAAATGTCAGGAGGGTAGCAGTGCCCCACCTCCTGCTGGCTGGGTTCTTGATACCAAAACTGCCAAGGCACACGAGGCAGGTGATTATTCCAAGGCACAAGAAGCTGGAGCTACAAAAGCAGAAGAAGCAGGCGAGTCCTCCACTTCTCAACAGACACCACAGTCAACAAACTCAGGACAACCTATACCTTGGGGAAATCCTCAAGGTTCTCTGCAAGGAAACCCGGGACAAGAAATGTCTGGCACATGGGGTATGCCCTCTTTAGCTGCTGTGTGTCCTGCCGGCTTTGAACCTGCACTCGGAGTTACTGCACTAGTTTTACGAGAGACTATCAATAATACGGATCGAGGTAAAATTACCGGAAATATTATTTTTATTGAAACATTATTAACAAGTGTTATAACAGTTAAATTATAAAATATAAATAACTTAAAAAAAAATACTTGCTGTAAACTTCAACTATCCGTGTAAAACAAGTTTTAAGTGTGCGGGTGATATAATAATTAAAAAAGATGACAATTAAATTTGAAAAGGGGGGTTCAAATGTAGCATTCCAGTTTTTTTTTTTTTTTTTTTTAAATTTGTATTTAGTATTAAAGATCTAATTATAATTGGTCTAATATTCTTTTCCATCAATTCTATAATTCACAATGTGGATTTTACAGGTGCTCAGCGTGGTGCAGTGGTGTTACAAGCAACAGGTGCACCTATGTTCATGCTACAAAGGACCAGGTCACATCACTCAACACGAACAAGGACCCGTGCCCTTGAACTGCTAGATGGAGCAGGGTCACAGGTGGCAGCCACATTTGAATCAACAAAGAGAGGGGATGTGCTGGTATGTGATGGAGTTACTGTGTTTAAATTCAATTAGTGACATATTTAATTTTATTTATTTAGGCCAATATATTTTTTTCACTCTTATTATGTCACTACATGAAATTAAATTTATGATCATTTCCAGGAAAAAAAAAGTTCATAATTACCTATAAGTTTAATCAGACTTGATGATTTTATATTTTGCAGAGTGTGGAGGTGCTATGTCCTCCTGGAAGCCGCGTTGCTCGTGTGGAGACTCGTGCAGATGTGACCTTACAAACGGTCGCTGCTAGTATCTTAAATGCCGCAGAACAACCAGTGTTTCATCTAACCATGCCTCAAATTGGGTCTATTGAAACCCAGCCAACTCAACAGGTTCTTTAAATTTGAAATTATTCTTTTAAATTAATATAATACTTAAAATAATAATAAAAAAAAAAGTAAAAAAAAAAAAAAAAAAAAAAAAGTGCGCCAAACTAAAGTGGTACTAACACATTTCTAATTTTATTGTTTCATTGTGCTAGGTGGTCAGCGTAACGAGCGGCGGAAGTGTGGGCAACCTTGAATGGGCATGGGGTCTTGAGGCAGATTTGTATGAGGTGCGCATCAATATACCTGGTGACCTAGATGTCCGCATGAAGATTGCAATTATTGCACTTTGTGCTCTTAGCATGGTAAGCCAACATTACTTTTTGTCAGATTTTTATGTTGTGTAAACAGCACTGTCACCAAGTCACTTAAATTATTATATCCATCTCGTAATGTATTACCTTTATTTTACACTGCGAGTTTTTAAGTGAGTTTTCCAATAGATTGATGCTTTCAGAAATTATTCCACATTATAATAACATGAATATTTCTTTACAGGAGGCATTCAGTAGTCGCTGGTCTGCGGGGAGGGACTCTCATCATGGCCACAAACACAGGAGGCGCCACCACAAACATCACCGGTAAACATTATGACAGTGATTATACTCTGCTTGAGATTCACCCTTCCAAGACTGCTTTCTTTTGTAATTAAACTTGAAACAGTGTTTTGGGCATTTGCAATGTTTATTTCTCTAGAAAATAATTTTTTATTAAAATGTTGTAAGGTGTGAGAATTAATTTTATATTTTTTATATTCTTTGTTGTCCGTAAAAATTAATTTAAGAAAAATAAAAGCAAATTATACTACAATAATCCTTTATTTTTATCCTAAATATCCTACTAAAAAAAAAAAAATTGATTTATATCATTTTTTTTATTTAAAAAAAATGATATAAATCAATTTTAAAAATGACAAAAAAAAAAAAAAAAAAAAAAAAAAAAAAAAAAACTTAAAATATTACATTTTTGCAAACTATTTTAATATACTCGCTTTAGACATTATTTTCTATAATTACAACACTATAATTATATTATAATAAAAAAATTAAAATTTTAGTTAAGGAGTACAATATTTAAATAACACTTTTTTTTAGTATTATTATTTGTTTTTTATCATCGCACACCTGAGAGGGCGCGAGAGTTAAAGAGTCACCGCTCGCTGTGAGTGAGATTAGATAAGAGTGATTCACATCACAATCTCTCATTTTTCTCACTTGCAGCATTATTCCTGTTTTGACTATATCTTGTAAAGAATAGCTACGATTTGAAATTGGTGACCATTATTATGAGTTAGTGATGAATAGTGGTGGTTTGGTGATCAGCGTGGTGCTGATACTTCTGGTGGTGGTGCCATGCAGTGTTGCACCACGAGGATGGTGCGTGCCTGGGTGCAAATGCACCGAGGACGTTTTGCGCCAAGCAGACTGCTCGTTGATGAATCTTCTTAATGTAGATGCCGAATTTCTAGGTGGTGAACTTTTCGTGCAGGTAACTACAACACTCGTTTATTGATTTAAATTGTGCAACAATCCACTCGATAATCCACTCGATTCATCCCGATTTAAAATTTTATTTCAATTTATTTATTTCTCTGATTTGGTTCTATATTTTTTCGACAAAAATGAATTTAAAAAAAAAAAAAAAAGAAATCATTTTTGCTTTTATTATTATTTTTATTACGACTTTTTTATAGTGACGTATATTGCTGATAACGTCGCGCCTAACCTACAATAATAATATATATAATCGACATCATTCAGATAAGACGATTTACACAGAAAACAGAAATATACATTTATGCGACGATTTATAGTTTAAAATATACGAGAATCTGATAGCTTGATTAAAATAATATTTATTGATACATCAAGAATATAATTATGGTATAGGATGACAATAATTTACGAGATATATGAAGTATATACAGATACAAATCAATTAAAATTAAATTATGATGATTATTATATAGCGCCTAATTGCTAACAATATTCGCTTTTTGGAAAATTTCTTTAATTTATTTCGTTCAAATGATCATGATGATGATGAGTTTTTAGTTAAAATTTTTATATTTATACAATTTTCAATTGATTTTATACAATTGAGAGTATATCGTTTCAATTTTCTTACATTGTCCATATAGTATAATTTATATTATTATTATACTATATAGTTCCTCGAAGAACTTTATTTTTATTTTATTTCTTTTTACTACAAAAAGATCGCAGAAAAAAAAGGTAACAAAAAAAAATATTATCGTCATTAGTCATTACTATGGAAATATTTTTATTGGCCCAGGCAGTTCATATAGCTAAGCGTTCGTTGAAATATGCAATTCTCAAAAATGTATTTTATAATTACAGGCTCTGGACTTGTCTCACAACTCGCTCTCCGAACTACCAGATGATTTTCCAGGAAAGACTCGCGGTCGTTGGCAGCTGCTCGCACTTAGCCTCGCAAGTAATGCAATCGCGTCCATCTCGTCTCACGCTTTTCGTGGACTTTCTTCTTTGCAAACCCTGGACTTGTCAGATAATCGTCTGAGCTCACTGCCTCTTGGAGTTCTGTTGGATGCTACTGACCTACAGGCGCTCGATCTCTCGGGAAATAAATTAAAATCTACGCCAGGTATTCCACGCACGCAATAATGAGTCATTTCGCATCAGATGTATTCACATATTAAAAAAATGTTATTTTTTCAGGTGGTGGGGGATGTATCTTAAACGCTCCTCGGTTGACACACCTTTCTCTCGCCAGGTGCAGTCTGGTGCATGTGTCAGCGGCTACGTTCTCGCGCCTCTCTGGTTTACAGACATTGGATTTATCTGACAACCAGCTTCAAGCCCTAGACGTGGCTCTTGTTTTTAAAAATCTACCTGGATTACGACGCCTAGAACTCGCGGACAATCCTTTAAAATGCGATACTGCGCTCTCCTCTTGGCTCGCAAAACACAATATTGAGCAAACTACACCAATATGTAAGGATGCTTCAGAACCAAAAAAGTTTGAATCCCTGAGGATGGATACTAATTTGCCTGCTGTCTTTACAGGACTTAAGTGTGCTCCGGTAAGAAAAATACAAAGTTATCTTACTTACTTTTTTCTCTCCTTCTTCTTCTTCTCTGCAATATTGCATTCAAATGTTTAAAGTTGCAATGCTGATTTTTGTTATAGCAGGCGTCTGGCGAAAGTGATGACATGTCGAACCGTGAAGGTTTTGGTTGGGAGTGGGAAGAACAAACAGAAGTTACTGCAACTCCCTTGGATCATCCAAAACTTACTTGGCATGAACTGTGGGGCATGCCTGCGTTCTGGGCTTGGTTTGCAGGCTTCTTGAGTGGTATCATGCTGTGTGTATGGCTGGTTTGGTGCTGGCATCAAATGCGCAACTGTTGTCAAAGGAATTCTTCCCCTCAAAACTCATTGAATAGGAATGAGAGTGATGCTGCCCTCTTAATAGGTGAATCCTCAAATTCTTTGTTGTTTGAGGAAACATCAACCATCAGAACACCTTACCAACCCCCAGGCACCCCCCCTCCTCCATATAGAAATGATTGGTAGCAACAATAGAGAAACTTTTGCATAAATATAACATTCTTGAAACTTAAGTATTGTTCACATGTAACGTAAAAGTTAAGCACGTCAACAGATAAACAAAGTTGGAAAAATGTAAACAAATAAAGCCGTTCACATGTAATTTTCAAATACAATGTGAACGGTTCCATTTGTTTACATTGTTCAACTTTGTTATCCATTGACGTAGGTACATCAACGCACATAACTTTTACATTACATACATAAATGATTATATTGATTATACTTCATTGTAACAAGAAACTATAACACTGTTATCATCTACAAAATTTGTGATAGAGAAATAAATTTCTGTTTAATTATATTATTATATTTTGTGCGCATTGCTGTCTTTAAGTTTTCAAATACTGTATACTATTTATTTTAGTTAGTTTTAATTAGCATATGTTTAGATTATTTAGATAATTGTTTTGAAATCCTCATCAAAAGCAAATGTTTAATTTTAATTCATAATTTACAAATAATAGCTTTTAATTAATGCATTAAATTTATTATAAAAAAAATACATTAAAAAGCAATTTGTGTTTTTATTTTTACTTTATTATATGTTTGTATAATCATACAATAACTGTATAATAAAAATTATAGCTATTGTTTTATAAAATTTTAACGAATGCTTTAATTTGTTTAAGGCACCATTAATACAAAAAGAGATTATTCTTATCACATTTTGTGCAACATTGGTATGGGAGACAATATTACAGGAATATATTATGTTAATATGTATGTAAATGCATATGGAATTAAATATAACATTAATTGAAAAAAAAAAAAATTAAAAAAATGTAAGGCACTAATTTTTTATGTTTTTTTTTTAAACTGAAATGCGTCTGTCAGCTCTTGCAACACATAAACAAAGAAAATGCCACAGAAGTACTACTTAACAAGGTACTTTACTTTAAAATTTATAAATTTTCAACACTTAATGTTTCACGAATCGGCCAAATTTACATTTACAATGACGGAAAAAAAAGTACCAACATTTTTAATTCATGATATTACTTTGATAAATAAAAAAAAAGTACATAAATGGAAAATAATATGAATAACATTAAAAGCATGGGTGGTAACATAAGAAGATGAATAAAATCTAATAGAATATTGGTATAGAGTCAATGAGATTGCTTTTCTGTAACTTTATCTGATACTTATTTTGAATACTTTTCAATCCCATTTTTCCATTGCCATTCTCTCTGAACCATCTACAGTGTATGCAATTGAAACATTGCATTTTATTATTTTTTTTTTTTAATAAAGGCAATTATTTATTATCATATACACCTATGATTGAAACAGTTAAAAAGAGAGTGAAAATGAAATTACAAATTTTATACTTTTATTAACCCTAACTTGCTCCAATGTTCAAGCTGTGTCTAATTTTGAACCAATCGGCACCCAATTGGATGTCACGTGACAACAACAAACCAATCAGCACTCTGAAGTGTAATCATTTAATTAAGCAATCTATAAGTTAGATTTAATAGTAAACTTGCATTAAAAAATATAAATATATAGATATGTTATAATATCCTATATATTTTATATGTTTGATATAAATTAAAAATTATATTGATGCTGTTGCAACAAAATTACAACACATCTACTGTTGGCGGGATTCTTTTCTTTCACACATATCATTCTTTTCGCGTCAAAATGAAGCTTTCTACACTTTACAAATTTCTGAAGAATAAACGATTTACACTTTACGAAGTTGCCGCTACCCGGAGCTTCTGCTATACAATGAGGAAGACTAATAATTTTTGGGACAGTATTTGAGCACATTTTTAGAAAGAGTATAAATAGTGGATTCTATTGACGTCAATATTTACCTTTATTAATTAAATTTCAGCAATTATATCATGATTTAAAAGTGGTGGCCACGCCCCCAAGAAGCCTGTGCCGTTAGTCATTTGTTTGAATTTGCAGCAGAGTCTGATCTTCTTCTGCAAATCCAAACAAATGACTAACGGCACAGGCTTCTTGGGGGCATGACCGCCACTTTTAAATCATGATTTAATTGCTGAAATTTAATTAATAAAGGTAAATATTGACGTCAATAGAATCTACTAATTGTTTTCTTTCTAAAAATGTGCTCAAATACTGCCCCAAAAATTATTAGTCTCCCTCATTGTGAATTCGCCAAGTAGCCACAAATTTGTAAAGTGTAGATAGGTAATTCTTTGGAAATTTTTAAAGTAAAGAAGCTGCATCTTGACGCGAGAAGAACAATATACATAGGCCTATATCATGATAGGTGATAGCCATCATAGAAACACTCGTACGTTTATCCCAATAACAGGTACAAAACATTTCTACGTAGTAAAATAGATGCGGAAGTGTTTTATACAGAGCAGCGATAAACGTAGATGTGTGTTTCTATGGCTATTGTGATAGAAGTAGATGTGTGAATGTTGACAAACTCACTAAAAGTAGAAGTGTGTTTTAGCCCCCACAACATTGATATAATGACAATAAAAGAATTTTCTTGTATGGCTGCAAACTTATTTCACATTAAAAATTCTTTACATTTTATTCTTGGGAGTTAAAAATATTATATTACAAAAATTAATAATTTTCATTTTAAGAATTAGTTCAAGTTTCTTGTAAAATTCTATACTGGCAGTTGCTTTTACAAAAATAAAATAAAATTTATGGCAGAGAAAAATCTGATACATCTGACTCTATCATGTAACTAGCATAAGGCGATATATTGCAATGCATGACTAATAAAAGCAATAAAAAGTCTTTTATATGCATGTAAATAACACTATAAAATACTATAAAATTATGACATAAACATAAAAGTTGTTACCCATGGCATTACAGAATATATTTATTATACATTATAATAAGGCACTAAAGTTATGGCCTGATTATTTTACTAAATCCAGTAACTTATTAATGTTTATAACTTTATTTTGCTAAATTTGGTGTATGGCACACTTTTCTTGAATAACAATTTATGACACGCACACCAGCAACAGTAGTGTGCAAGTGTTTTTGTAATCGGTTCTTAGAGAAAAGCTATAAATGTTTGAAGTCCCCAAAAAAACAATGGTCCCCCCCCCCCCAAATTACAGATTGTTGTTTCAGTTTCCCATGTACAGCTCTAGCCACTAGTTTGAGAATGGGGCCGCGGCGGCTACAACGATTTCTCATAAAGATAGCATAGTGTGGTTGTGGGTTGCCTGTACAAATCGTTCTTAAACTTTTGGCCAGAGCTGTACACACAACTTTGACAATATATTTTACCATTTTTTAAATACAGCATTCTCTCTCTCTCTCTCTCTTAAAGGTGTAGAACACCTTGAACAAAAAAGTTGTGTAATATCCTAACAAACCTGAAAATCAACGTTGATTTGTCCGGAGTCATTGATTTCTAATTTATTTCCCATTCACAAAATGGCACGAGTGGTCAATGAGGTCACAGCTTGCCTGGTCCACGCTCGCGTAAATCAAGCAAGCTGTGACGTCAATGACCGCTCGTGCCATTTTGTGAATGTAAAATAAATTAGAAATCAATGGCTCCAGCCAAATCAAAGTTGATTTTCAGGTTTGTTAGGATATTACACAACTTTTTTGTTCAAGGTGTTCTACGCCTTTAAAAATTGCATTGGAAATTTAGTGATAGCTTTTGAATGGTAAAGTTCATTGTTGTGTGTACTGTCTGTTTGGTAAAAAGTGACACAAATATCATTATGCTATTACAAATTCTCACTCTTTACCTAACATACAGTACAGTATTATGTCATTTGGAGATATACACACACCCTTCTTTTCTCTAGTCTTTTGCTGATAGCTTCTAAATGCATTCTCTACTATTTTTTTACTAGCAAGATTTGTTTTTACCATACTATAGGATATATCTTTTATCGGGCAATGCCCTTCCTGATTTTTCCTCTATCTGTTACTTAAATTTTCTTACATTTTATCACGTTTTCGTTTTCGTTTTCGTTTTTTTTTTTTTTTTTTTTTTTTTTTTTTTTTTTTTTTTTTTTTTTCCTCAGAAATTTTTGCTAAATATTAAACATATTTACTGCACACATATGTTATTTTGCTAATTTTGTAATCTCGAAATAAAAATCTCTTTTTGAAATTAAAAACATTCAATATACCTAAAATAATAGATAAAATTTAAATGTGTACCTATACTGTACAACATATACCATAGCCAAACTCTTAATTTAAAATATATTAACATGACAACATAAATAAAATTTTCTTAAGTTTTTTTTTTTTTAAAGTACACCAAATTAAATGCAGTCTCACAAAGTAATGCACAATAAATGCATTATTATTATTATTATCCTGGCAATACAACTGCATTGGCAACATGAGATAAACATTATAACATAAAACAATTAGATTATTAATAATACATAACTTTTGTGTCAAATTCCTGAAATATAAAATTTTACTCCCAGCATGCAAAATTATATTAACACGTGTAACTTACTGAACATGTGGACTAAACATGGACGGGAGTAGTATCCATTGGACTGTGTAGAGTAACATTTTCATAAGTATGCTCCGTGGTAAAGTGTTCTAGTAGCTCAGAGAATGATGGACGTTCACTGGGACGATATGACCAACAACTTAGCATTTGACGATACACTGAATCTGGGCACTTGGCAGTTTGTGGCAGACGTTCTCCTTTCTCTACCATTGCTATCACCTGGAATCATGCATTGAAACAGTACAATGATTTGTTAAAGGGATAGTTAGGGCTTATTTTTTTTTTTAATAGTGATCATTGTGCTATTAAACCTACCAAAAATGCGATCTTCAAATTTTAATTGTACTGAGAGGAAAAGTCATTATAGCGACCCCGAACGTATGTCACAGCTTAAGCTGCTCTCATACTAGCTTGGTGTAAGTGTGAGTTAAATTTCTTTTTACATAAATCATTTTACTACATATCTGTAGCCATAAAAATATTATATAGGTAAAATAATGTCAAGTAGCAAGCACATAAGTAAGAATAACTCACCCTCGCGCCAAGCTAGCATAAGAGCAATTATGTTTGGGGTGGTTGTAACTACTTTTTCTCTCAGCGGGTTAATAATTAAAAGTTTGAGATCACATTTTTGAGAGGTTAATAACATGATGATCACTACATTAAAAAAATCATTGTTGACTACGCCTTTTACTCGTCTGTTGAAGTTGTTTGAATGAAATAAAAATAAAATCAAGATTACAAATTTGCAAATGAATTTTCAAACTGTTGCTCATTTTCATTACTTGTTACAGTGAAGAAAAAAGGGTTAAATTAAATTCCCTTACCTCAGTCCCTCTTTTATCTCCATAAGGTTGCAGGCCATAAGAGTACATTTCCCAGAGCGTAACACCAAAGCTCCATACATCACTGGCATGAGAGAAGGTACCAAAGTTATATGACTCAGGAGCATACCTGGAAATATTATGTTAACTTTAGTTTTCTTGAAGGAGAAGAATCCATAATATTACATTTTGCTGTGTAGTAAAAATTAGTATACTGCCAGTCTAGTTATAAGTTGTAGTTTTAACAATATACATGCTTCATCAAGAGCAACAAAGTATTATCGGTATTAAAATATACTGTTTATTTTTTTATAGAAATTGGTAGGTAGAGATTAGAGCATGTTGAACTGAAAATTAATAAATTACAAAGATTCTTTCATTTATATAGTAAATAGTAGTGCTAGATAAAATACAGCACTCATCTATGCTTAAACATTTGGTCCCAAGTCTCAATCTACTTTATAAATTAGAGAATCTTTAAGTTTTATTGATTTGAATTCAACGTAATAATCTCTAATCTCTACCTATTAAAAACAACAACAACAACATACTTTAATTATATCAACCACAGTGTTTTTTCTTAATTAATATAAATAGGGAAAGAATTATCAAAATATTTATTTACCATTTAATAGGCCAGCGCCCTCCCTGTGTAGCTCTGTAGTACTCATTAGTGCCAACAGCACGAGAAAGACCAAAGTCACTGATCTTAGCCTGGTGACGAGCAGCTAGCAAGATATTTCGAGCAGCCAAATCTCTGTGCACAAACCTCTCGGACTCTAAATACTGCATGCCTGTGTAATTAAAGAAATCGAAAAGTGAGCATGTACCGGTATGTAGAGTTAAAGGAAGTTAAGTATAAGAGTCTCACCACAAGCAATTTGTGCCGCCCACAATCTAAGCTCATGTTGAGGACTGGCAAGGTGAGGAGTTGCAAGCAGAAAGTCGAGGACTGAGCCCAGAGGTACCAACTCCTGAACCATGAGCAATGGATGACCTCTTGTGATACCCAGTAACTTGACAACACAAGGATGAGTGAGACGTAACATGAGTCTGGCTTCACTAAGAAATGCTGTTTCTCTGGCTTTGCTTTCTTCACTGTCCTCACCCCGCAGAGTTTTTATTGCAACTTCTTGTCGAGTACCATCAGGTGCAATATACATTCCACGTAACACTGAACCAAATTCTCCTTCTCCGAGCACATCACCTAGTTCTAAGCAATCTCTAGGAATGTCCTCTGCAACAGTATGCATTATAATAATTAAAATGCTGTAACCACTAAACAAACTTGAATTTTCAAAGTGCAAATAAGTGCACGACTGTGCACAACCTAATTTTAAGAAAAAAAAAAATGTATATACATATATTAAATATATTATCAAAGTAAAAGAATAGAGAAACCAACAAGTAGCTAGGTGTAGATCTTGATGGTTTACAATCTAAACAACTTAAAAGAGGGCTGTCGCCATAAAAAAGTCTTAATCTTTGTGTTAAAGTGCCATTAAGTTCTCCACCTACCTACAGACTAGCTGTATGACTCATCGTGGTAAGACACTTGATGGTTCCCTAATTTTTTTTTTTTTTTTTTTTTTTTTTTGATAATAAATCCAAATAAAAACAGTTTTTAATTTCCTTTAGTTTAATTTAAGTATGTATATATTCAACTTACCTAGTCCATGTTCCGAGACAAGATCAGGTACAGGTGGTCCTTGTTTAATGCAAGAATGTAAAGCATTGTGATTGCTGTCAGTAGAATCCTTGCTTTGTACACTTGGTGGTATTGGAGATGGAGTTTTGGAGCGAGATGCTGATGGTGTAGCCAATGTTATACTAAGCTGAGTGTTAGATTTAGGACTTCCTAAATGTTTGCCTGATTTATTACGACGCTCTGAACGTAAAGTGCCATTTAAACTTGCAGGGAAAACAGGCACCGCTGGAGCAGTAGGAGGGGCAAGTGGTTCCACTAATTCAGTGGGAAGACCATCTGATATATTGCTGTAGTGACTTATTACATGTTCTAGTGTATCCAGGTAAGGACCACTATCAATGAAGAAGAATGATCCCTACGAAAAAAATAAAAAAAATTACCAAGTTAATAACAATTAAGAAGAAAAATATACCATTTGCATCAGAAATAAATGCTACTAACCTGCTGTCTTATTTGGAAGTGGTAAACTGTGTTCATGTGAGCCATAGAAAGCACCAAACCACTAGCATGACGTCCACTGCGTCTTACTAGATACATTCCATCACGTAGTCCATGTTTGGTAAGCAGAGACACTGCTTCATGGCGCTCCATATTACCATGATACCAATCTTGGCGGTTGGCTTGGGCAGGTGAAGCTTTATACTCTCCTATAGTAACAAAGTTTGGGTCATTGTTAATTATTTATGAAATTAATTAATAACTGCCCGATTACGTTTTTTTTTTTTTTTTTTTTTTTTTTTTTTTTTTTTTTTCCCCCCATCATAATGAAACTTACTTAGAATCCTCTCACACACAGTATGCTCATTCTTTTCAGCTAGCTCAGCTGGTGTTTCATCATCATTACTTCTAGGGTTTGCAGGAGCATTTAGTGCTAGAAGTTCTCTGACAACTTCACAGTGACCTCTGCTTGCAGCTTCATGCATAGCAACCCAGCCTAACAACAATTCACAATTCAGTTATTTTTGTCATGAGATAAATTTAGAAGATTTTAATCATGTTTCAGCTTATTAAATATTAATACAAAGAATGTATACCTGTATCGGTGTGACGGACTTGCATATTAGCTCCACCTTCTTGTACCAAAAGACGTACAGTGTGAGGCAAATTAGCTTGACTTGCATACTGAAAAATTTAATTGAAAATAGTTATTTAACACTGGCAAGAAATAAATGTTCTATTGTTCAGTAAATTTTTTTGCTAGCACAGAGGTTATAAATTTGTTGAAAAATGCATTGCATAACTTTCCGCACTAGACTCCAAGAAAAAAGGAGTGCGTTTGTGTGTGCCTTTATCATACATTACAAAAACTTACAAGATATAAACATTATTTGTAGTTTCTCTCTAATTTTAAGTCTGTATGGACTGATCAAGGCATACCACATACTAGTAGCAAAAATTTTCACCAAATTTCATGATATCTCTTCACTGTGTTAAGACTTTTGCTGGTTTCCTCTTAATTTATCATACTCACAGCCATGAAAGTGCCTTTTCTTTAATTAATTAATTAATATGATTTTCTTTAACACTATGAAATGTACAGATTTAAAAAAATCATCAAAAAACGAAAAATTATTTATGACTGCATTTCTAAACTTATTTAAAAAATTTAAATGTATAATTATGCATTAAATCTTCACAAAAACTGCTTACCAGTACAAAAACTAATGGTTGTAACTATAATCCATAATGTTATTTGTTTTGTCACCAAGGGAGAATTTTAATACATAATACTTATAAAATTTGAAATGGAATGAAAAATACATATTGAATGAAAATAATTATAGTGAAAAGAATAGCCAATAATTTAGTTTTCTGATAATTTTTTCAGCATACACTCAATATTTGAAAAAATGGCACCTGTCTATACACCCTATTCTGATGTAGTTACTTGTTTATTTTATACTATATAAAATAAAAATTCAGCCTATGTATAATTAAATATACAAAAATGCTAGTTAAAAATACTGTAATAAATGTAATAAAATAAGATGCAATTAAAATTTAAGCATTAAAAACATTATATGAAATTTTTTTTCTTACCTACATAAAACTAAGAGAGCATGAAAAAAGAGAAAAGATATTTAGTTAAAGAGTTAGTAAATATATATGAGGCCGTATTTCTCAACTGGTAAAGGCTCTGCCATCAAATTCTCCGATTTCTTTGAAATTTGGTACAAACATCAAGTTTATGATTTGGAGAAAAGTACTTTTTCAAATTTTGAAAATTTTGAAAATTCCCGGAAAAAACCCGCATTTTTGAAAATATTTATCCCCCGACTTTGCTAGGAAAAATCATTAATTACTCTTAAATGAATTGCAACAGACAAATCATAGTAGGTGGATGTTATGACCATTGACTAAGCCCTATTTTATAGTGGGTGACCTATGACCTTGAACTCGTGGCAAGGTCAATGAACGGCGTTCAAAGTGGAAAAATGCAAAAATGGCCAATTTACGTAATTTTTTTTGGCCATTTTTTTTGCATCATTTTATAGCCCATAATGTGCTTAAGACACGTGCAAAAATTTGGAGTGGGGAAATCATAACTTTTGACGTGACGTCACGTCAAGCGCAGGCACCTCGTCTAAGTTGCGGCGCACCGCTCAGCTTTAAAATTCGAAATAAAAAAAATAATAGTGATATTAAAACAAAACTTGGTGCAGTTATACACCTATGTATGGACCATATTTCAGAAAAGTTTCAGTTGTGTGGCGCGAAATTTCAAATTTTAGCCGTTACATTTTTTTCAAGAAATTCATATTTTTTGTGATTTTGTCTGTTTTAGTGACATTTCTTGAACAACAAAGTCAATTTTATAGCTCATATCATTATTTACTACAGATTAGGTCATTATGTAGACCAGCTAATATTCAAAACGTTTAAAAAAAATAAAAAGTCATTTTTTTTTATTTTTTTTTTTGCAAGTTTGATGTCATAACTTTTTTTTTTTTTTTTTTATAAAAAGCACATAAAGTTTTACGATTTATGGTAAATAATAGTTAATTATTCAGAGTTTTCTATAATTCAGGATAAAAATTTAGAACATCGCCCTAAATCTGTAGTAACTACTGCTCCCATAGTGACACTTCCAAAAAAAAAAAAAAAAAAAAAAAAGCTTAACTTTGTCATTTTTATAGTGAACTTAATTTGTGAAGTACTTTTAAGGCAAGTTTTCATGTTGAAAAGGTGATAGTAGGATTCTCCGTGTAGGCCTTACATGTTAAATGGCCATTAATAAACTTAAAACTCTAAAACTTCGTATTTTAAGTATTCACTTAAAAGGCTTACAAACTAACAGTATAATTCCTTAAAATGTCTGAAAAAAAAATGAACCCCTTTGAATAGTAGTTTTCACAGTTTTTTTTTTCAAAAAATTTCTTGCAAAAAAACTGCGAAAATTACTATGCAAAGGGGTTCAATTTTTTTCAGACATTTCAAGGAATTATAACGTTAGTTTGTAAGCCTTTTAAATCCAAATCCTTTTTTAACCAATATTTTATCTTTCATATTTGAAATTTTAAGGTCATCTCAGGGCAACAAATTTAACTCTGTTACCCTTGAAACTGTATAATTTTTACCTTTTTATACAAAGTTTTAGAGTTTTAAGTTTATTAATGGCCATTTAACATGTAAGGCCTACACGGAGAATCCTACTATTACCTTTTCAACATGAATACTTGCCTTAAAAGTACTTCACAAATTAAGTTCACTATAAAAATGACAAAGTTAAGCTTTTTTTTTTTTTTTTTTTTTTTTGGAAGTGTCACTATGGGAGCAGTAGTTACTACAGATTTAGGGCGATGTTCTAAATTTTTATCCTGAATTATAGAAAACTCTGAATAATTAACTATTATTTACCATAAATCGTAAAACTTTATGTGCTTTTTATAAAAAAAAAAAAAAAAAAGTTATGACATCAAACTTGCAAAAAAAAAAAAATAAAAAAAAATGACTTTTTATTTTTTTTAAACGTTTTGAATATTAGCTGGTCTACATAATGACCTAATCTGTAGTAAATAATGATATGAGCTATAAAATTGACTTTGTTGTTCAAGAAATGTCACTAAAACAGACAAAATCACAAAAAATATGAATTTCTTGAAAAAAATGTAACGGCTAAAATTTGAAATTTCGCGCCACACAACTGAAACTTTTCTGAAATATGGTCCATACATAGGTGTATAACTGCACCAAGTTTTGTTTTAATATCACTATTATTTTTTTTATTTCGAATTTTAAAGCTGAGCGGTGCGCCGCAACTTAGACGAGGTGCCTGCGCTTGACGTGACGTCACGTCAAAAGTTATGATTTCCCCACTCCAAATTTTTGCACGTGTCTTAAGCACATTATGGGCTATAAAATGATGCAAAAAAAATGGCCAAAAAAAATTACGTAAATTGGCCATTTTTGCATTTTTCCACTTTGAACGCCGTTCATTGACCTTGCCACGAGTTCAAGGTCATAGGTCACCCACTATAAAATAGGGCTTAGTCAATGGTCATAACATCCACCTACTATGATTTGTCTGTTGCAATTCATTTAAGAGTAATTAATGATTTTTCCTAGCAAAGTCGGGGGATAAATATTTTCAAAAATGCGGGTTTTTTCCGGGAATTTTCAAAATTTTCAAAATTTGAAAAAGTACTTTTCTCCAAATCATAAACTTGATGTTTGTACCAAATTTCAAAGAAATCGGAGAATTTGATGGCAGAGCCTTTACCAGTTGAGAAATACGGCCTCATATATATATAGGTACACTAGTTAGAAACACTTACATGCAGTGGGCTGTACCCTGCAGTGTCTCTACAGTTGATATTTGCCCCTCCTTGAATTAGACGACGCAAGATCTCATTCTGCCCAAGTCTGCTAGCCAGGTGCACTGCAGTTTGACCTTCACCGTTTTTAGCTTCTAAACTGCGATAACCACACTTAAGAAGCTCTGATACAACCATGTAATTTCCTGAAAAGCAATGTATTTGACAAATTAATTAAGTAAAGGGAAAAATATTTACCGAGAAAAAAAAATGGATAGGTAACTTATAGATAGATTAGAAAATTTGGGTGAAAGGACTTGAGCTTTTGCCTTTTACTGAAAGGAACCCTTCAACCTAACCTAGACCGAAATTGAATGTATACATATAGTAAATAGTATAATGTAACAAGAATACAATATGGAGCTACTCATAATTCCTGGCTCTCAACTGATTTAACAGTTTGAATAAACGTGCATCCTGAATTTTCTCGGTGTTTCATTGATAAACCTTGGCTGTGGATAATAAAAACCTGTGAGCCAGAGCATCTGCTCACTTCCAGCCTTACTCAAGGATGGAGGTTGGGCAGTAGCTTCTCTCTTCTCACCATGCCAATGAGTCTCTCTGTAAGGATAATATAGCTGCCCATGGCTAGAGATGAGGTGCTGTGAAGGTTTTTGATATGCTTAGCATTTATACCCATGTCGTCTGAACCATTTGCAAGCCAACTTCCAATTATGCCCACACTCTACAATTCGTTAAGGTACTACTTGAGAGTAGGAGTGTTTTTTTTTTTTTATTATTATTTTTTATTACAAATTTAAATTGAGTTCCGGCTGCGGTACCCAAAAATGAAATCCAAAAAATTCAATCTCAAAAACTCTTGTCACAACAGAGGATCAAAGTTCCGCAAAGTGCCCCGCCCCCTATGCTAATGAGTCTATATTTGAACCCTGCTTTTGACCCACTTTTTTTTTTTTTTTTTTTTTTTTTTCAGCAGTTAAAAAAATGCTATCTTTGTCTTCGTGTTAACTTTTAATGAAAAATGATTTTTCAGATTCTTCTAGAATGCATTTGCCGAGAAAAAAGTATCGCAAATTGACCCTATGTTAATTTGAATCTGCGATTTTCAATAATTTTTTTCTCCGTGAATGTCGCGTAAAAATCGTTTAAAAGGTCAAATTCATTAAAACTTGATCTATAGAACACGCTAGTATTTTTGGTTTAGAAGTTGATCAAGAAAAATTTTGCACACGTTGAGCTTGAAGTTTTGTATGTTTTACGTGTTAAGGGGGGCGTTACCCAACGACTTTTAATGCTAATTTACGGATGATTTGATTTGAGCCGAAACTTTTTGGAGTATAGAGGATTGTTCATTATGACCCTAAAAAATGATATGAAATTGAATTTTACGACAACATTGCTACCCTGAAGTAGTACCTGAGGACACAGCATAATATATTATAATTTATAATATGTTTTTATGAGCGGCTCTGTACACACTCTTGTTAAGATATGCTTCAGTATACGCATTCAGGGTTAACCTGGTTTACAAAATATTCTCTATCGCTCAAGGTTCCCTATCAGCAAAAGCTCAACTCTATGGAGAAAGTACACACATGAATTACCATGCAAGTGCAAGAATTTCAACATTTTAAATATAACTAGCAAAACTCAGGAAAATGAACCATTCCAGTTATTCAGGCAGCTAGCATAAATATATTATGTTACAAATCAAACCTTCTTTTGTAGCTCGATGTAGAAGATTGGTCCGGCCATGGCGCCTACTGTCATGTGGAGGTGGATCTTTACGACACATTCTAGTCAAACATGTGACCAAGCCATGAGATTCTTCTTGAAAGTATTCTATGAGAGTTTCCAGACCATGTATAGTTGTTTGAGCATCTGCATTCAGGAAAAATTTATTAAATAATGTTATTATTGTATTTGTACAGTTTTGTACTTTTTCAGTAGACACCTACCAATAGAAAAAAATGCATCCTCTCCATGTCTTCTGATTTGATAATGAACTGGTTCTTTTTCAAAAAGAACAGTCAAAACAAAATCACCAGGTACAGTACTACTATCGCGGACTAAGAAGAAGCCATCATCTTCACCTTCTGAAACATTTTAACAAACACATTGCAGTAGAGTGTTTCAGTATGACAGTAGTAGTTTGGAAATGTACTGCAGTTGTAGCAGTTTACTCTCAGAATACTGTAATGATAAAAATTAAAAAGCATATAAGAAAGTGGGGTATCGCTTGAGTTGGATAGTGGTTGATCAGAACCCGCAGTGTTGAAAGTAGGTGCTAACCTTCACATTTGCAATGTGATGGCTCAGGGAAAACCAAGCCTATAGATGACAAATATGATACAGCTCTAGGTGTCAGAGTACTAGACCTTTGAGGCAAGTTTCGTCTCGTGGAATCTCTTTTTGGGCATTAATTGTTCCTCATATACATCAGATAATTCAAAAATGAAACCTGAGTTATGAATTTTAAGTTTTCTTGTCGTAGCGACCAAAGTAACTGCTACCTGATTTCTCCGTCATCTACAATTTCTTCTTTGTCTTTGTCTTCTTTTTCAATATTGTCATTAATATTTGGATACATTTTAATGATTTGGGACACCAATCTTTTAATCGGCATAGTTGGGACCCAGTTATTGGCAGGCAGGTCCCAATTGTTGGCAGATTTGTTCATAAAAACTTAAAATTATTACCTCCTGAACCAATTTTAAGTTGGATACCCATATGGTACATATAGGATTGGACTGGCATCAAAAATGTTTCTAACACGCGACATTTTTCAGTGTCAACAATTGGGACTCAGCTTTTTCCATTCATACAGCCCGTTTAATGCCATTAGCATGCCAACAACTAAGGTCTCTATAGGCCACCACACCCGACTTTCAGCTGTCCATGCATTATTGTAATTTAATTTGAACATCAAATGCTTAAAACTATAATGTACAATTTTTAATTTGATTACTTTTTTTACATAGTATATTACATTAAGGCAGCTGAATGGATGATTTATACAGAAATGTATTATTTTGTTGCAAATGAGGAAGCGATCGATGCACATACATACATACATTATGTATGAATGGCGCATGACATGACCAAATAAATCATCATAACAAATGAACATTATTATGAGGTATGATGCCGCATTTTATTAGTGTGACCTGGACCATAAAATCTTAAAATACCTGATTTCAGCAGATCTTCTGCAGCTTCCCGCGATAGTTTTCCGTGGTACCAACATAAGTTTTCGTCGTCTCTATTCATCCTGGACAAATGGACCTAGAAAAGTCAAGGCGTCACTTTAAAACTATAATTTTTAGCAGTATGCTTTCTTGGCAAGATTATTGAAAATGAACAACTATACATTAATCTAAACTCCATAATATACTAACATTAGAAATTGCGATTTTACGATAAAATGTATTGAAATTTACTTTTTTGACACACAAAGATACACTTCACTTGTAAATAAGTAGCCATTAGCTAACAGGTGATGTGTTGAGAGTCAACTTAGGAACTAAATACTAACAAAAGAAATATTTTTTTGACAAAATATGAAATTTAGAGAACAATTGTAGTTAAAATTTATTTATATTCATCAAAATACGGCCACAAAATATTTTATGTTATTTATTTTTTGAAAAAAAATAGAAAAAAAGATGATGAAAAAACTTGCCTTACGTAGTAACAATTTTGCGAGCGCCTGCAACATGGCTGATGATACAGATTCCGCGGACAAAGTTGATGGAGAAAGTCAGAAAACTGAGAAGATGTTTACTTTAAAAAAGTGGAATGCTGTTGCCATGTGGAGCTGGGATGTCGAGTGCGATACCTGCGCAATTTGCAGAGTCCAAGTTATGGGTAAGCATGATAATTTTTAACTTGACTTTATACCTAGATCAGCTGTTTTCATTTTGGTATTTCTCAATCCACAAAATTAATTTAATGTTTGTGTGTTGGATCTTATCGAAAATACTACCTTATTAATGCTAATAATAATGAATTTATAAATTAACATTATAAGGATGCTAGACTTACTTGTTAGTCCTGCCAAGTTTTTTGAGGACTTCAACTGCACTGAGAATCGTCCCGTTAAATGCGGGTGTGCATCGCAGGTATGATGCATGATTTCATGCAGCTCTGAACATACGTCAAAGTCATACATATCGTTTTTTCTTTCCTGTAGATTTTCGATTTACACTATTCGACTTCAAAAATATTGATGTACCAAGTAATGGTTTTATGAGAACCTTGTAAAAACAATGTAAATTAAGCTGAGAGAAACAGACTATCATAATACTGTAATATGCATATCATACTCTGTACATACTTGCAAAAGAAATTTAGGTTACAGTACGTACTGAATTCACTGTTTAAGCAGAGGATTGAAATAAGTTTGTAGTTAAAAACTATTAATTATTATCTTTCTTACCTCTCCAATGAATATATTCCTAGGTAGAGCAGCAAAGGAAACTGAGAATTAAAATACGTATGCAAAATATCAATCAGTGCTATGTATGTATTCTTCAAGTATGAGTCAGATCTGCAATGGCCTTGATCATGAGAACGTGACTAAGGTGGGCAAACATGGGCATTGATGACACTTAAATATTAAGCTGATTCACTTATATACATAGGTGTGGGTGGATTTTGATTCAGATACAGTCCTTTTTGTTTAGAATTTTATTATTTTATTTATGTACAATTGACTAATAAAGGAACAACTGTTTTGAGGCTAACTATAAGCGATTTCAGTCACATCCGCTTCAGTTTCTCCTTACTACGCATGTGCAGTAAGTCGAAACAGAAGCGGATGTGAGCGAAATCACTTATAGTCGGCTTCAAAACAGTTGTTCCTATATTGGTCAATGGTTCCAAATAAATCTGACTGCTTGCGCTAAAGTTTCCCTATTATATTTAACATTTGGAGAGATTAACTCTTCAGTCAGATTTATTCGGGAGGAGCGTACACGTGTAAACAAGAAACTGATTTTGGCTCTGTCAGTCATGATCATATCTTCTATCTTTTTATTCTGTACAAGATTCATACAAGATGCCATTAAATTAAATAATTATCTTTATTCGAAAAAATAGTGAGAGAAAAACCAAATACATTTTTGAAAGGGCCTGACTACATGTCATGTATATGACTACATGACCAATTCTTACACTTCACATCCCCGTTTATTCAAATTCTAACTATACTACTATTCTAACGTTACGTACTACATACTTGAAAAGAAGACGAAGAAGAAAAAATATAATGGAGGCTATCGACAATAAAAAATTCTATGGCTTAAAACACGTAAAAGTATGTCTATAGTATGCCACAATTAAATATATCCGGAATCGGTGCAGTAGTTTTCTCAAAAATCACCCCCCACCCTTCACCCCCCCCCCCCCCCAAAAAAAAAGTGGTTTTCTTTATAAGCGCAGCGATAAATTAGGGGACCCTTAGCTTTTTTTCCCGCGCACCTCACTTATGACCTACAGAAATGCAGTGTATGTAAAACAGTAGAATAAGTACTGTACAGTGTGAACCTAATATTTTTGTGCTTGCGAAATTGTCAGTTTGTACGTACAGTACTGTACACCATTCTCTCTTTCTCTTACTATTTTTTATATTATATAATTTATTATTATTATTATTGCGGTATTGACATTACAAAGTGTACTGTATTTAACCAAAATTTAAATTTCTCACAGATTAATATAATATGATTCATTTATTTATATACGAGTTTACTAGTTTAGAAAGCACTAAATTTATTAATAAGTACAGTATTTACTTCAATTTTATACTGTTAACATGCCAAATTAGATTGATCAGCTTTTAAGAATGTGATAAAAAGGGGTACTAGTGCATCCAGTCCCCCCCCCCCCCATTTTTTTCTAGTTCTGGGATAGGTTATAAATCTAAAGGTTCAAAGTTTGGAAATTAAAAATGTTTATTTTTATTTTTTTAATAAAATATATTTTTATTATAAACTAAATGAGTATGATAAATACAATGTCATAAGCATAATGTGAAGTGGAACATCAATGGGTTTATTTGAAAGTTACAATTATACATAAATAAAGTACCGATAATAATCTAGATGACTTGTTATTAATTATTATAAACTAAAATCTTACACTATCATAAATATTTACATACATCATCATAATCAAGTATAAAAATAATTAAGACTTTTTTTTTATCATTTTACAATCATTAATTAATTACAATCTAATTATCTTTTTTTCAAGCAAATGAATATCTCAAGTTAACTGTCTTAAGTTAACCTTAGATATTCGCATTAATAATATACAAAGCTGTTTCATGCAGCGTTTTTTCTCTCTTTTTTTTTTATGTCGAGGATAGTTTATAGTAGTGTATCATAATATCACAATTTGCATGCGTGAGCATTTAATAGAGAAATTGACATACAAATTTAAAACATATAAATTTATTTTACGTATTCGAATTGTATAGGACATTATTTAGTGCTAAAAAAATTAAAAAAAAAAAAAAAAAAAAATCGTAAAATGTAAAACTCTTAAAATCTAATCCTCGACAAAATACTAAAAGAACTTCAAACGAACAAAAAAGGAGACCTGAGTTTAATATAATATTAAAAAAAGAGGAAATGGTGTCGTGTCTTCACCTAGTTGTTCGCTCGTTATCAATTGAGTAATATACAATGCCTCTCGTATGACACCGTGTCACTAGTTGGCAGATCATGCGGGGAGGCGAAACTAAAACTCTTACGTCTTCGCGCATCATAACGTTCGTACCATCACACACCAATTGGCATAGGCTTTAAGTTAGCAATGCTACTCATTCGTCTTACTCGTCTTCCTGTTAAACTTTTCTCAATTTCTTCTAAACTTCTACCTTGAGTTTCTGGTACCCAGAAGTATACAAATACCATTGATAAAACAACGAAAAATCCAAAGAACCAGAAGGCACCATGTTGACCTGCAATTTCTAGAAGATCGTTAAAACTCTTGGTTACTACGAATGTACAAGTCCAGTTGAATGCTGTTGCTACTGATGCTGCAGTGCCACGTACTTTAGCTGGTAAAACTTCTCCCATCATTAGCCAAGGAATTGGTCCAAAACCAAGTGAAAAACCAATAACGAAAAGTACGAAGCAAGCAAGTGGTAGCCATCCAAGAGTAGTTACATCGTAATCAGTCTTGTTCTTGACGAAGAAGAAACTTCCTAGTACTGCAAGAGTAATAATCATGGTTACTCCAGAGATGTAGAGAAGTACTTTGCGACCTAGGCGATCGATCAATAGAGTAGCGACGAAAGTTGATCCAAAGTTTACGAAGCCTACGATAATGGTAGCAATGTTGTCATCAATTGAGCTACCAGCCATGCGGAAGATTGAGACGGTGTAGAAGATAACTGCGTTGATACCGCTCATTTGTTGGAAGAACATGAGACCTACGCTGATACTAAGAGGACGGAGATTGCTCTTGCTAAATAAATCTACTAGACGTGGGGCCTCCTTTTGTGTAGCTACATGTGAACGCTGAATTTCGTTGTATTCTGAGCTAATGTCAGCCTCAGTACCGCGGAGCCACTGTAGAGCCTTGCGTGCCTCCTTTGGTTTCTCTGAAACACGTATTTGTTATCGTGAGAACTGAGCATTCATGGCATTGAACTTACTGCTAGTAAGATACTAATGAAATATAGATCAACATTTCTTTTATGATTTTTCAGTACAAGATTTAGCTATCCCTTTTTTAGCTATATTGTTTAAGGCATTAATATATTACATGGGGGGGGGGGGGGGGGAATCAATATCATATTTCATAAAACTTTACCACATAAACAAAATTATCGTTCTTCGTCACGTTTATGTCTGATAATTACCTTTGGAGATAAGATATCTGGGTGTCTCGGGGATGAGCAGCATACTTAATAGGAAAGGTACGGGCAGACAAGCTCCAAGAATCGCAAGTTCTGACCAGCCTAAATATTTTCCAGCAGTGAAACATAGCAGAATACCTGTAAAATTGAAGCAATATTTTGTAACTATACATCCTCCTAGAGTACATGAGAAATAAACGTACGGAAAAGTGAATTAGTATTTACTATACTTCACGCATTTAGAATAAAATTTTGTATATTTTCAATTTAAAGTTTCAAAAATTTCCTTTTTTTTTATATTTTTTGATTTTTATTATTATTTTAGTTAATTAAACGTTAAAAGTTACACGAACTTGTCATTTACACTGACTAAAAAAGTAAAATTTATTGTTCAAATTGATTTTGTTTTAAAAATTCAGGTGTCTCTCTTATTATCATACCTATATTTCCGAGTGCAGTAGGTAGCAGACCAAGTGTACCGCGGACCTCAGGTTGCACAGTTTCTCCCAGGTAAACGGGCAGAGAGAGGGAAGCAATACCCACACATAGACCTCCTAGGGCACGCCCTGCTAGTACTAAACCCACGTTGTGTGCGAAAGCAATGAACAGAAATGCTGAAATATAAAAAAGTTCGAGTTATTAGAACGCGTTACAAAATATAATACAATTATAAAAGTTATATTTTGGTGTACTTACATATAGCAAAAGGCACAGCAGTTACAAGAATAGTAGTACGACGTCCAATATGTTCAATTAAAGGACCCCCAATTATTCCTCCAGCAAGAGCGGCTAAAGGCATCACACTTCCAATCCAAGAAGCCTAAAAAAGAAAATGGAGAAAATTATATAGCGCCTGCAAGTTTGATAGCTATGCAACTGTTTCAACGTATCTGCGGCACAAGTTGCATAAGCTGTAAATATTTCGGTTGCAAATCTAGTTCACACGTGTACTAATGTTTACGTTTTGTTATATTATAATTGCAACTTTCATTTTTATATTGATTCAATTAGAAATTGCAGCCAACTAACATAAAAAAAGTTATATCTTATGAAAAATTATTTTAATCTGCAATAAAATATTTCCAGTCGAGTGTTGAATATTGTGAATAATTTTTGTGTTATTTTATATTTTGGTACACACCGTATTTTACTATGCCAAAACGTTACTTTTTTCCCCCCCCCCACATGTAATTAGCTTAATTTATTCACGTGCAATATATAATAATATAATTATTCTGAAATACCATAAATATACCTACAAGTAGTTTGATGTAATTTTACATATAATTAAAATAAAAGTAAATTGTAAATCAATATAACCGGATATTGTAATAAAATAACCTTGGAATAATTGAAAGTACTTTTTTTTTCTAAAACGTGATTTAATAATTATCATCAAGTAATAAAAAAAAATTATCAGAATATTATATGATATAAACGGAATTCCGCGTTCTCCACCCATCTCCAAGGTTATCGGAATATTTTGTTATGTCACGTGCTTGACCACACCCTGAGTTCACATGAGACCTTGGACCACACCTTCCCTTGCAGTGTGAATGTACTTACCTCTTGGGGTGAGATGGTAAGCGTACTATTATCCTCTTGCATTTTCACGAGGGCGGGGGACGTGTAACCAGACGAGAAACCAACGATCATGGAACCAAGTGACACGGAAACGGCCGCCAAAACCTGTAACATAAAAAAAATAATAATTATTTAGTAGGACTGGATAAAGTAATATGTTTGTATAATATTGATTTTATAATGTGATTATGTTTGATCTTAAACATTTCACGCCAGCAAAGAAAAGGAAAGTGGAAAAAAAAATGCTACTTGTACCGTTTTATACTTCCATTTTTCATGTATCACGTACAAATTTTTAGCTATAAACTTCGTTATATAAGTCATTAAACTATACTGTTGACATAAAAATGAAATTTAGAACGTCATAGTTCACGCAGGAAGCTGCGTGGTTTGCGGCCTCTGTACCACGACCTCGCGACCCTATATTACTTAAGATAAATCGCTCGAAAGTCTAAACAGCCGAGCATCGAACCACGAATCATTTATTAGTCTTTTTACTTAAAAAAAAAAAAAAAAAAAAAAAAAAATCTATTGACTTATAGCCATAAAATGCAATCGGTGATTTGAGTTGACACAAAACTACAATTAAATACATGTTATTTCCATATATGCCAATAGAAATAAATTTTTTAGTCATGCAAAAGACTACATTAAATATTACGTACAATTATTTGTTTCAATTTATTTGCAATTTCTTTTTAAACCTTTTTCATGTTGAACACCTTTTAGGTTTCATAATATACTATAATTATTATTAGTCTGTGTTCTGATGCATATTATGTTAATTATTTGTTATTTGAACCCGTACATCTGTATTTACTTGCGTCACGCGTTTATGCTTTTGTAAGTAAACAAGAATATTATACTAGTATGTTATAGCACTAATTTAAGAAAACAGGTTTTTGTTTAAAATGCGTTTTATGAAGATTTCTTGTTTTTCAATTACAATGCCAATTGCTTAATTCTACTAATTATGCACTTTGATATAACGCAATAGACTTACATTCCTATTACGACCACTTATTGATTTGGTTTCTTTGGTCTATGTTCAAACTTATACAAAGAAAACATTTTTCGCACATAAAAATTTGTGATATATATTATATTTTGCTCATGCAATATTATGATTTCGTATAATATTTTGATGAAAACATATGGACTTTAAATTTTTGCTTGTCTCACCTGACTCCCTGTACATTTCGGTTTTGGTTCCTCACATGGGACATACAAGTCCACATGAGTATCGGTACGCACAAGAACCTTCATGTCCACTCAAGAAAATATCAATGTTAGATGCGCGAGGAGACTTCACGGGTTTATATACCACATGATAACCTCTTGGTGACCTAAGTATATGACGTAGCTAAACAGCTGACTGGATCGTGATATTATGGAGATGTTGGAGAAATACCCCTTGTCATGAATAAATTAAAGGGGAAATATGAACATAATAATAATAATAAAGTGTTTGTTTATTTACTTATCTTCAAACTTATTTCAAAACTGCGTCTGATTTTGATGAAATGTTGCTGTTTACATTTTGAAGTAAATAAAATGACATACTTTTAAGGAGAGATATATTAAATTATTTTATTTAGTAAGCAATTACTTTTATTGTTACTTTAGAATTACGTATTTTTGTAATCCACCGTTGAACTCACTAATTTGGAAATTTACATTTTATACATTTACATCGATATAGTGGTGAATTTAATTTTGAAAATACGTTTAAATTGTCCAATTATAAGATTTTTTTGTGTGTTTACTTGTGCGAGTCGCAATGCTCTACTTTATGGCTATTCCTTGACCCGCGCATGGTCGGATCATCGCAATTTTTCTCTCGTTTGTCTCCAGGCGACATAATTTCGCACCCCGCAAATGTCCTTGCTATGCTTTGAATCCCCATCATCACGTTGCATAGCAAAGTCTGTCACGTCACCAGTTCAAACTAGACGCTATATATTACATCATGTAGATCGTGCAAACTTGCATGTATTCAGCATTATACACAGTGGTAAATAACATTAACGTGTGCTCTTAACCATCTTTATTCTACTCTTGTTTTTTAATCAACTTACAATATGTAGAGGTATTGTTCTATAATATGTAGCAATTTTTCACTGTATTTAATTTTATTAATTTAATTTTGAAAATACAAAAGTACTTAAATATTCTATAACAATTATTTACCAATTTGATATAAGTGTTACAATTATAACAATTTCATCATCAAGCATTGAAATCACGCAAAGTTAAAACTTATTTTTAGAAGTGTTTTCAGAAAAAGTTGGAAAAAAAAATCGGTGTTTACGTGCTGTAATTTTATTGCTTATACAGGGTGTTGACGTCATGCATCATTCACAGCGGGCAGAGATCGTGCTCTCATTTCCGCGTTATCTCTTGCTAATTGCAAGTCAACAGCTGCTTTCATCGACAGAGCGTATTTAGTAAGATATTCAATATAAGAAAGGTAATACTCCTTATTACCGAATGTTGATTTATTTGTTGAATAATTAAAGCAAAGGTGAGGAAATAATAAAGTAACTGCTTATTTTGAGTAATTTTAAGGTATATATTATTTACCATACAATTATACTCGTAGAATTTTCAAATTTAAAACGTGTGTATACTACAAAGTATTTTTGAATTACAAATTGTGGAAATTTAATTATATAATTTAATTCATTGTTATGCAAATTTAAAGTTTAAGTAGCTGCATATTAAAAAAATTAAGTAACTGTATAATTAAACGATGTGAAAGGGAAATAGCTACATCTAATAAAATTAGTGTTTTCTTTTGTCCTTATATAAGCTAAGATGAATCATGACCTACGACAATAACAAAGTCTCGCTCCTCCAGATGTTATGACAATGTCACTCAACTTCAACAAGCATGCATAACTTTTATTTTTAACTTAAACTCTTTTGTGCCGCAACATTTAAAAAGAAAGGTATATAAAGAGAGAACAGGTTCTTTGGTATGGAAATTTCCATTATAGTCCTCACCTTGTTTAAGTTGTTTCATAATTTAGTGTGAATTAAAATGAGTTCATTGGAAATAGTGACGTTGATAAATACAATCATTAACGTGTATATAGTATTGTATAATGACATTGATTTCTTTCTTCCTTGCATAATGTAATTTGAAACTGTATTATAGATTATTTTATGACTATGAGTATATTATGTTATTTTACCACCGGTGTAGTTTTTTATTATTTTTTTTATTGCCCGATTTTTCTCACCTTTCAAATGTAACGTATAGTTTAAGGCATGCGATTTAATTTATAAAAAATAAACACCTTCACTCCCGTTATTACTATAGGTTAAAATACTTCATTATTATATGCCAAGTTCTTATATACTTACATTACTTGCAATAAAAGAAACTCTTGCGTTAGAAAATATCATATTACATAATAAAATAAAAATAGCAAAAGAAATGAGTTCTATTTTAATTCAGCATGCATGCAGAGTGTCTTATTACATGCAAGACACCTGTGATGTGGTTCCGTTAGACTGGCGCCGAGATGGAGAACGTAACGTGCCTCCAAGACTCGTACTCGGATTGGCTATCAGAGAAGGTGTGTCTGTTACTAAACATTGTGGCTATAATAGAAGGTCGGTAAGTTGTTTCTTGTCTGGAAACATGTATTTATATTTTTCTTAGCACTGAGAGAAAAAAAAAGTGGTTTATTTAGCTGGAAGCAAAGGTACTTTTAGTCGCGACACTTAGGCGTTACTTGAGATACAACATGTGGTATAAGATTTCAGTGTACTGGCTTGGAAATTTTAACATTTGTCATCGTTATTATTAACAAGTTTAATTATATTTCATTTTATGTACACATTCAAGTTTTTTTTCTCACTCACTCTGTCTCTCTCTTTCTTTCTATCTCGCTTAGTAAATTATGTAAGTTTTTTGACCTTTCACCACATTTTAAATGATCATTCAGGCTATTGTAAAGAAATTTCGGCATTTTTTTCTATTAATTTGGCAAAAATACTTATAAGCCAGCAATAATAATAAAGAATTAATATCCTGAAAACTAATTTAATATAGGGGTAATATTCTTTGCCGCTAAAGTTTTACAAATTGTGGTAACTTCTGTTGTATTATAGTATTTCGTGTATAGAGTATATTTATATAAAGGTTTATGCAAGTTACAATAGTTATTTCCGCATATACAGCGTGGCTTATCGTATCGTAAGAATTACAAGAATCACATTAATGTAAAAATATGAAATAGTTATATATTTTTAAATAAATTATGCCATTATCAGGCAGTATAAAATATATGATCAGATAATGTTGAAATGCGCTCTCATAAAATTGATTTTTGCCTTTAGGTATATACATACGCGAGATTTATAATATATTATATTTAACACGAGTATATTGAAACAAAAATTATATTAGCACGGCTATTAAAAGTAAGGCAATTGAGGTGGGTGCTATTAAATAACAAGCTTTGCATATATTGTCCGTAGAAAGTATATATATACACTTAAGACGGTAATTAAGTGTGGTTGAACTATAAGACCAAAGAACGGCCTCTGTGGTTTACCTTGCGCTTCCAACATATAATACTTCAGATTTATGATGTATATAGACAGACAAAAAAAATGTAACTCTGGAAAGCTTAATTATCTTTCACTTTGTTCTCAATAGATGTATATCATATATAAACGCGTTTAGGAAATAAAAGCCAATTTGCAAATTATCTATTTATAACCTATTCATGAGCCTATTGAGTTTTGCATTGAAAAAAAAAAATGCTTCTAAAAAAATAAAAAGTTTAACTTTTTTTCTTCTTTGATTTATATTTGAGGAATTTTATTTATGAGTTGTCAACCTTCATGAATAATTCGCCATATTTAGCGTAATTTCTAACAAGTAGATGGTGTAATTAAATACAGCCTTGCTTAAGAATATTTTATTTTGTAATTGAATGCTGCATAACTAAATGACGACTTACACGTAAAGAGAGATGAACGCTTGCAACTAATTTAATGAAAAAAGCTCATTGTATTGTAATATAACTCTATATCGACAGCCTTCAATTTTTTAATGCAATAGTTCGGAACAGACGAAATATTGATTATCGTTTAATCGATTTATGAATGCTTTGTTTTCTACATTTCTTATAATTAGGGAATGAAAATACGAAAGAAGAACTCAATATATAATACGTAGTTGAAGTCGTTTCTCTATAAAGCTATCTTTTTATTTCACTTTTAGTATCCAATTTTATCGTTACTTTTGCCAATATGATTTAAGGCTTAAAATGGAACCTGCTTTGATGTGACTGGAAGTACTAAAGAATAAAACTGAGTAATTGCTCAGGAATACTTAAAAATAAGCAAATTTTAAATATGTATAAAAAAAAAATTAAATTTGTAATTATTAATTTTTAAAAAAAAATCTCTCTCTCTCTCTCTCTCTTTCTCTCTCTCTCTCTCTCTCTCTGCTGTGTTCAAATTGAGCTTTTTGTAATTGTTAATTATTTTATCAAAATAACATTCATTCTTATGGAGCTCACTTAATAATTCCAATTAGACAAAAAAACTCAATGTAAGCATGGCACTGGTCATTTTTATTCTAAATTTTTTTATATGTATTCAATTCAAATATCTTTATTTCCAGTCTCCTACAATTAAAATGCAATAACAAAATTACACTTGTTTACACTCAGGTTATAATGGCATTGTTAACTTACTTATTACTAGATATACATACTAAAAAAATAATAAAATGCGAAACTTAATAATTAAACAATGTAGACAATTTAGATATAATTAACTTTTAAATTAAATCATAAAATATAGGGGGTATATTTTTTTTTATTATTATTTTTTTTTTTAGATACAAGCCTTCTAATGACAACCCTTAACAAAAAATTAAAATATTGAATAATATTATATATTGTGATACTATTTTTGCAGCGCATTTATCTGTTTATTTCAAAATTATAATATGACGTAGTTTTTGTGTACAAATAGCACCATAATAAAGTACATATCGCATTCATAAATGTAGAGTATAATTATTATTTTGTTTTTCAAAGTTTTAAGGAAATGAAACTTTTTTACATTAAAACAATTTTGAGGTTTCATTTAGCATCTAACTCGTGTTTACGAAATGCAATCAACGTAACTCTGTTGGTGTGCTAATTCAAGCTTTTTTTCTTCGTATATGTAATTAAAAAAAAAAATGTAAGATTGACGCCATGAGAGTGTGTCATCTTGCAATTTATATGATTGAAACGCACAGTTTTATGATAAACAAGCTTGTTTTCTACCTGTTATCAGTTTTAACTCCCCTTATTTCTCCCTCTCCCATTCTTCTTTCACGTGAATGATACATCAGCATTTCAATAACGTCAAAGTGTAATATTCATCTCTTTTTATATATATAAAAAAATCAAGGTGATATAGAATTAATTTTTTATATATACCTGTACGAATTATCTGAATTGTTTACTTTTTTTGTTATCAGTTAGTCCTGTACTTGAGAGATTATAAAAACTGGAACCTCGTCTTATCGACACTTCTTGACAAATTTACTTCGACCGTGAACTGATATGAACCTTGCTCACATGAGAGTATTATAAGGAAATGAAATTCAGATGACATTTCTCTCCATATTAATTTCCGTTACATAAATAGTTTTTTTTTTTTTTTTTCTTTTCTTTTTTTTTTTTCTTTTTTTTTTCATTGGCGCAATACTTTGATATGTTTCATATCATTATTTAACTTGAATTAATTACTTTTTACTTTGGCATTTTTATGTATGTGAACTGCAAGATTTTTTTTTCCCAACAATTTTAGTTTTCAACAAATTTTTATTTTTTTTTCTTTTCTTGCTAGCAAATATTTTCTCGTTATCGCAGTTAATCCTACAGATTTTTAGATACCGAAGGATTGAAAGATAACATGCACAGCGATAAAAAAATAAATGAAATATATTTTTTCCTACCTGTGGCCACATTCGGTTGAAGTTAAGGGTCGTGGTTTCTCCACTTGAGGATGAACTCTCGCTTTCATCCCCACTGCGAGGATGACCCAGGGTTGCGAGCTGTTCATCTGATTCGGTGAAACCAAGACCTTGGTTGGCATAAGCTGCATCTTTCTCCACATCTTCTGTACCCAGTTGATGTGGTGACCCACTGAGTAGTAGGTTCATTTCTTTGTATTTCTTGACCACCTCCGTAGACATTGTTATTTTTCTGACAGACTTGTAAGCCAAGTACTTCTGCACGTCGATTTATATAGGCCTCTCTCAGATCTCTCCCTCTCCATCTCTCTCTCTCTCTCTCTCTTAAGAGAGTAATACAGAGAAATCTACTGCCCCCACCATGCTCTCTCTCTCTCTCTCTCTCTCTCTCTCTCTTTCTCTCAATCCTCCCTCTTTTAATTTCCATTTAACTTTGCTTAATTTATATATACCCATTGCAATTTATATATAAATGTTCTTTTGTATAAGTTGGCAAAAAAAAAGAGAAGTAATTTGTATGTGTAATGTAAAATTAATTATTTTAAAGTCAACTTTGGTTAACGTCATATTAGTCATGATAATTATGATAGCAATTAGTTTTGTTAATAGGTTTGATTGGAGAGTTATATAGTTCTGTGTAGAGTGCTGGAGCACAAGTGTTGATGTAGGCTGGTGGGCAGCTATGGATATAGCACCCCGCACTCCACGCGTCATTCTCACCATGTGACCTAACTAGTACATGACCTCCAGGTCACCAACATCGTTTCCGTAAAACTCATCTTTATACAAACAGTGAGCAAAAATTTGTTTGTCGCAAAAATTTTCGTTTTTTTTTTTTTTTTTTTTTTTTGGTGGGGGGTGATTTTTTTTTTTGGTAATTTGCTGAAAATAAACACTTTTTTTTTTAATATAATTTTTTGTTAAAAAATTGTAGTTTGAAATATTTATTGATCGATCTATTATAATTTAGTTCAGGGAACTTTGTCCAAGCAGTCTGTTTTCATTAATTTTTTTATTTTTACATTTTTTTGTATAGAAAAGTCGAGAGATTTAATAAAACAACAATGACGACAGTGTTGTCTAGCAAAAATATAACTTTTGCTTCTCTAGACTAAACTTTCAAGTACTGTTGTTTATATTTAAAGTTATAATCTCAATATATAAAAAAAAATTCTTCTAAGCTACTCGCTCTAGATTTAATCAAAAGACTTAACCAATTTAGGTATATATACATAGACGACAAAAAAAAAAAAAAAAAAAAAAAAAACACTTGCATGTTTTATAAACAATGGAAGTAATTTTAAAAAAAATTAAGTATCACCACAATGAGAGACTAACGTTTATTAATTTAAAAAAACGTAATACTGCGAGCTTTTTTTAATCGAACGAAAATGGTTAAAATTCTACATAAGATTCCGATACAGATATTGCTTTTCTTAAAAGTTTAATCGTTTTAAATGTATAATATTGCTGCCTTATTAAGTTCACTTGTACACGCTTATAATTAGACAGAAAAAAAATGATATTGATAACAAATAATTATACCATGCGTTTATCAATACTTAATCAGTCCTATATGCATAGTCCAGTATTATTGAAAAAACAAAACTCTGATTACTGTTATCTATTACAATACTTATTAAAAATATCTTCGCCGTCGTCTTTTTCTAGTGCCCTTTTTTTATATATATAATATTTTATTATTCTTTATAATTACAGATATAAGTTTTAGGTCCAACAGGCATCTTAATTTTATTTATCTTTATATTTAAGTCTCTCTTTTTTTATGATTGTTAATTACATAAAATGTTTTTTTCCTGGCTATAGGCTATATGTATTCCATTTATTTCGATTTTTTTTTTGTCATCATATGCGAAGGTCACTTTGATTATAACCAATCACAACTCACCACCCTGATATTGCGACCTCCATCAGTTTTGCTATTGTTAGTTAAAATGTGAAATTAGGTAAAGTTCTCTCTTTTATAAAATTATGCTTAAATTACAATCTTAAAAAAAAAAAAAAAAATTAAAAACAAAAAAGTAGTAAAAATGGTTTTGTATAATTATAAGAATTTCTTTCGTAAATTTTGCAAACAACGTTATAAAAAAAAAACCTCATGTTTACATAATTTAAATCATAATGACGTCAATCATAGGGTATTTTTGATTTTAATTAAAAAAAAAAAAAAAGAAGTGGGAAGTGCGTTTCAATTGATGGTATTTAGGGGGAATCCTTAGAATATACCTATGTTGTTTTTGCTGATATAGCGAAGGGGTGCGTATGCAGCGTAAGAAGTTGCCAACCCTATATATGTGTGAAGATGTGGCACCATGTGTGTTTTGGTCTGCAAGGTCGGGGTCACTTTCATAACCTTGCCCTTGTATAGACGTCAATGCTATAGTGATCTTATTTTATACATAATTTTTTTTTTCTTGACTAAATCGGACGTTATAACGTATTAAACATGTTCCTTCAATATTACTTAATTTTTATGTAATGAGTATATATATATATGAAAAGATAAAAATAATATATTTAGTACCTCGTTTTTCTAAACGTCAATTTAATGACACTTAATAATCTTGTCAAAAAAGTAATAATGTCGATGAACTGATATAAACAAGTTTTAACTTGAAAATTATATTTAGTTATTTATAACTATGAAGTAGTTAAGGATAAGAATAATAGTTTTCTCATTATGTGTATTAAATAATAAAATTATCAGATGGAAGTATGGAGCTGTTTATGTTCTTTTTATTGTCCCAGCAATATCTTGTCATGCAATGGGAATGTCTCTTTACTGTCCCATATCATGTATTAATTTATAATACTATATAACATAATTGATCGCTTTTATCTATTTATAATACTGTCAGGAATATAGATTAGAGTGCATTCAAAAAATTTTAATAAAAATTTGTATGAGTGATGAAAATTAACTTCGTGTGGACAGATCGATTACTTTAGCTTACTTAGTTGTCAGTTATTTTGAACGCTTTATATCATATAATATAAGAATGTACACAGAAGAAGCTTCATTGGGGGGGGGGGGGAGATGTACAGTACTATATTATATCGTGACATATTGTAATGTTGCATCACTATTTGTTTTCTTCTTCTCGATGTTATTCATATTTCATATGTTAAGAATTCCTTATTTCGCGATACATGATGGAAAGGGCATCAAAAAAATGGGGAAGTTAAAGGTTACGCATTCAATTTGAATTTGTGCTTGCATAAATTTATGCAGAATATAATGTTTATTGGATTGGACTGTAGTTATTTCTATTAACATGACGAGGGCGCAGGTTTCTTCAAAAATTGAATGTCAAGAAGTCAAATAGGGTTAATAGAAGAGAATTATTGGTTTCAACACGTAGTAAAAAAAAAAAAAAAAAAAAAAAAAAAAATTTAATCATTATTATCAAAAATTAATCTATATTAATCTATATTAATATTGAACTTCATGATGTATTAAAATATGACTTTTTAAACCAATTAACAAAAGCAGCTACAGCAAAGAAAACATTTTTTGAAACCTCATAACACAATTTGTGTATACAACTGGATGATAAATATTGAAGACCAATATTGATTCATGTTTGACGCTTTGTTTTTTATTTGAATTAGCTATGGATACAAACACTGCCGTTATAAGACAAAGTAATTGATTATGACTTATGACTATCACGTGAACAATAACTTACTGATAACAACGTAATTATATACCCTTAGTGTGTTTATTTGCATAAGTATAATTGTTAATTATACCCATATCAATTATTCATTATGTTCATCAATCCAAGGATGATATCATCATTCTCTTATATATATTTTGTCATTTTGTTTTTTCTCCTCATGTTTTTTTATTTATTATTATTTTATATTATGTCTTATCTCATTTCAATACATCTTTCAACTTCCTTAAAGGCATAGAAAACATGGAACAACATGCTCTTTAACACAGAATAGGATCTACAAAACTATTATTACCATTAATTATTACCAGAATGTAAATGTAGCGCGACAAGAGAGCGTGAAATAACTGTAAAGTATGCAATTTGCGTGAATATTTCTGTTTATGACGTCAGAAACAGGCAAAAACTAGTATGAAAATGTTGTGCGGGTTGCATAAATCGAAATTTTCTTATCACTGCTATGGCGCTACAGTTGGGGTTTGAGTGAGACCAATTAATGTTATTTAATTGTAAATCCCATCAAGTGTTTTGTAATATAAATGCTTATGTTTTCTTGTTATCTATGCCTTTAATATATTTTTTATTATTATTATTTTTTTTTATTAAAATTTTCCGATATTTAAAAGTATTAAATTAATAATTTCTCCACAATTTTAACATGTTCATAATGACTGCGTTACGTAGCATTAATATTGTGTTGTATATACACAGGACCACGATAATGTACAGTATTTTACCAGTCAAAAACTCGCGCTAAATTTGCAATGTTATTCTAATGAGAAAAACACTTGCTGGCTTTAAATGGTAAAATATATTATCGCGGTTCTATGTACAACATAATTATATTCATGTTATTCTAATTTAGCATAATTTATACTATAATGACATAAATGCAGCATGAATTACGTAATTTATTCTTTCCATGTATATGGGAATAAAAATTATCCTTTACTGATATAGTTATTCCAAAATCATCTAGTATAAAATTTATTTGAACTAGTTTAGGGTGAAAAAATGTAATAAAAAAATAACTCAAGGTATACTTGACGTTTTGCACGTGTCCGTGTGTAAATGAATGGACGTGATTGACGGCACGTGAGAACCATGTGACGTCATATATCTAACCTACCTTGGACTGTATAATGTATGCATGCAATACAAGTGTATGTAGTATATATATATAATATATTTATACTGTATTTAAAGAAAGTACGTACGTATAATATAACGTATCTTGCCATGCTCAGATGTTATAATAAGATAATATTATTTTATGCTTTTGCTTACCTGAACAGTGGCTTGCTTAACCACTACGTGTATATTAAATTGACACACGTGGATATACTTAATCCATAGGTAAGAAATGAACTTTGTAAACTTTGTACGATGTCTAATTAATTTTTTTTTTACCTTATGTCCATGAAATTATGAAATAGCGTAAAGTAAAAATTAAAAATGTATACATATATATGTGTAATTTTTTTTTTAAAATGCAATTAGAGATTATACGTAATTCTCATTTACGTCTATATTTCTATATAAATATTGAAGTTTAAGTGTATACTATACATACACATTTTTTTACAATCTAACGTCAAGACGTCACATAATTTAAGTTTAATTTTGCAACACCTTAATGATGATTATGATAAAAATTTAATTCTTTCTTGACGTCTTGTGTCGACTAGTTTTTTATGGCTGTAATAAAAACTTGTCATGTAGGTGTGTGTCTTTTTTTTTTTTTTTTTTATCTTTTTCTTTTTTGTTCTATTCTCAGACATCATTTCCAAGAGTTATGTTATATATTTTTTTTATTTTGAACTGGTTTCAGTACAAACAGGTGTATCCAATGAAAGTACTAGGGTGTGTATACTTAGCCAATCAGAAAGCTCATTTTGCGAACACACCTCCTGGTTCACGTTCACCTTGAAGGATCTAACCTTGATTGAAGACCTGCAATTGTGACGTTACGTGTTGCTTATCAAGGACATTGGAGTACACTTGCAGTTCAAATCTTCTCTCTCTCTATTTCTCTCTTAATTGGAAGTTCATCGTAAGTAAGCATTTTATTGCGTCAGCTTTAAACATTGTTAAGTATCTTATCGTACGTATTTTTTAAAAATTATTTCTCTCTTCCTCACACTATTTCATAACTTAAAATTAATTTGCAAGGGCTGAAATTATAGAAGGGGGGGGGGGGTACATTAATTGTCAATGCTAGTGGTATTTTTTTTTTAACTATTCTTATATTCAGTTTATTAGTGGAATTTAATTCAGTTAATCGTTAAAAAATATATATTTGCAAGTGACTCTAAAGTCAAACAATATATAAGGAGAGAGAGAGAGAGAGAGAGAGAGAGAGAGAGAACCGAAAAAAATACCTCGTTCTAAATTTTAAAACAATATTATTTTAAAAAAAAACTCGATATCTACAACGGCGACAGCATACTTTATTAAAAAATAAATTGTATAATTCTAAGCGATGACAAGAGAAGATAGCAATTATTTTGCTAGAAATTACTTTAATATATATGTTAAAAGTCAATTATGTAAATTAAAATTATAAAAATGAAAGGCAAAAATATGATTATCGTTTTTAAAAATATATCAAGGCTAACAAGATGATTTCTTGATGAGAATAATACTCTTTACTTTGGAATTTAGTTTTTATTGCAACATGTAAACAGTACAAAATTATTATAATTTAATACTGACTGAGATGCGAGTTTGACTTAATTCAAAATAAAATTGCCGTTTAATGTACTGTACGACTATGTTTTTCTGTATACATCGGTAGCATTGGATATTATGAAAATAATAATGTGGAGTCTGGTCTTCCCCCTCTTATTAATTTCTTCGACACATACGCTTTTGTATAATTATATAATCCAATTTCATAATAGTTTTTGTATTTTTATTTTTCCGCAAAATATATTGGGTACTTATATATAATAATATAAATATCAAGAATAATAATTAATAGTATACTATACTTTCAATAAAGTGTATACTAGCTCAGAGATAATAACATAAACACGAATTTCATAATAGTAACTGCAATAATAATAAATAATTGTAAAGTAATAAGATCAACTTTATAGACCTCCCCTCTAAGATCTGGAAAATCAGCGCAACTCTCCCCATGTTTGGTAAGAGACTAAATATGGTAACTTGGGTGAGTGGTGTCTGCATACCAACTCGAGACCGGACATTCCTATCTCTCTCCATATATCTATTTACAACTACCTTGATTTATATATAGCTATAGCTCTACAGCTTATTGATCTCCATCCGATATTTATAGAAATGTGATAATACTTATTTCACAGTGTATTATCGGCATTTTTAAACAGATTCTTTTTTCTCGCTGGTGCATTTAATTCGAGAACTTTTATTTAAGATGTATATAAAGCGGTTACTAACCCCTGTACCTTGTAAGGTTATACAAACTGCGTAATTGCATATGTAATATTATTTGCTTTGCCACGGGGGTGTGTCACAAAGGTTGAATTAATCTCTGGGCTATATACGTCACTGACACGCCCGCTTGCTAAAGTAAATTGACAGCAAGTGTCCGCAAGCAGGCCGGTATGGTTGTTGAACATTATTATGTGACTGGAAAAATATCGTATCTTACAAGCTTCAATATTGAGTGATTTAATTGATTCAACCCCTTGCGGTCATATTCGTCGTATTATATAATTCATGATACATACAACGTGAATAATTGAAATTTGCGAGACGTGTTTTTTATATCATTTCTTTTTGTCTATTCTTTTCAATGTCAAATATCTATTCATTCTATTTTTAGTAAAAGGGCGTTTTCTATTTCCTATGTCTTTTAAATGAATGACAGGTATTGAATATTTTTATTTTTTCCGCTATAAAAAAAATATGCATGTATTTTATAATTATAAGCTTAGACGTTCTGCGAATGTTTTAATCTGTTAGCTATCTATGTATAAAAACACATTGGACTGCTATAAATATACGAATTTGTATCTCTATTCAGAAATATAAATAAATCAATTGGGTCAAATCATTGAGCTTATGTAACCGATGAAATCTCCGGTTATGATGTTATGATTTATCACTGTAACTCAATAATAAATAAACTCAAGGATATATAATAGTAAACCCAAAACGTAGAAAAATTGTCATTAAAATATATAAGTATCAAAATAAAGATGATATAATTGTTTTCTGAATTAAGAGTAAAAAAATCTTATGTACGTTATTATAATATAATTTTAAAAAAATTCAAAGTTAAGGATAATTTATATTATTGTTATGATATTTTTTTCTTCTTTCTTTACATCGCTGTTGGTTTTATTGTAATTTTAACAATGACTATTTAATTTTTATATGTAATTGCCTGAGAGATGAGCAAGTTAATTCTTGTTATTGTAACTTGAAATTGGATAATGAGTTTGTAGCATGAAATGTCTTTTATTATTATTTTAAACATGAATGTTATTTCATGTACGAGTATAATATTTGAGCTCTTTCGTGTAATGTCAATCTTCGTTAAATGTTTTTCAGTCGCAATTTTACACCAGAAAATTTCTGCAAGGTTTTCTATGAAAATATGCGCATTTAGATTGCAGTATTACGTAAATATAATAATAACACAAATAAAATTAGAAGAAGTTGATTTACACTGCAATCAAAATTACATATATAAGCTTTTAGTTTTCAAGGCAAATTTATATAATACGAGTTTAATATTAAATAAAAATTCAATATCTTTGTTGTTATTGTAGTTTATGTGTTATGCAATTCATGTATAATTGACATGTTATATAAACTAATCATAATATTAACGTTTTTTATGTTATTTATTATTTTTTATATCAATGTTTAGCTCATTATTATGTACTTACAAATACAGATTAAATTGTAAAATTCAAGGTAACCACCTGCAGTCAAACGTACTAATTTTTTCATCATGGTAACTTAATGTTGGTTGAAATAGCTATTATAATTAACTTTAATGCATCAAAAAAATATGTATAAACGTTATAAAAAAAATAATAATAAAAGCAGTCGAAACATAACAAACAAAACATAACACAAAATAAACAAACAAGGTGGTCTCTGGACAATTTCTGGTGTTCACGAAAATGAATTAAACGTTTTTATGTAATCTCTCTCTCTCTCTCTCTCTCTCTCTCTCTCTCTCTCTCTCTCTCTCTCTCTCTCTCTCTCTCTCTCTCTCTCTCTCTCTCTCTCTCTCTCTCTCTCTCTCTTAAATGCACCAAGCTAATTCCTATAATATTCTAAATTTCAATGCGGCATATAAAATAAATTCAAAAGTGGTGTGGTTTTCAGGTTATTAAATTGTTTTGTTTTATACTAACAAGGATTATGTAACGTGGACGTATACCTTCTGTAGCCTCATCTATAAATAAGAGTAATTTAATTATTTTTATTAGCAAAGAATTTATATAGTATTAAATATATAATAAATCAGTGACTAGAAATTTGAAAAAATCATATGTATATATTTTAATTTTCTATAGTTAGTATAGTTACGCTTAGTAAAAGCTATTGACTGACGTTCTTGTTCTTTTTAAAAAACGTAAAATGTAAATTTTATAAAAATTATAGCAAACTCTCAATAACGTTATGGGAAAACGATGATTTTATATAACCCTAAGCTTTCTAGTTGTTGTTGTTGTACTGATTCATCAAATATTTTCCTATTTTGTGACCAATCAAAAATGCAGAAATATATCAGATTTTATTTCATAAGGAAATATAAAAAAAGTCAATCGCTTAGCATAAGAAAAACTATAATCCATTAAAGGGACGTATTCAGGGGGGGGGGGGGAGAAAAGCATTGGTAAAGGGGTGATTTCCGCCCTTTACCAAAGCTCGTACTATAGGCTGGATCAGGCACCTTCTAAAATAATTAAGGTGGTCCTGGACTGGATTCTTCCCGTTGAAAAATTCTGGACGCTTCTGTTTCATTATAAAGCCCCATATACATATACAGTTCTTTAATGGCTAGTTCACTATGAAATCTTTATTGTCAGTATTTTTTCAACGTCATTATATGTCATATCAAAGTACTGAGATTTAACTGCACAAACATAATTAAACATAATGTCGTGTCGACATAAAAATATTTTCCCTTTGTGAGTTTGTAATCTGACGTTTTGTGATGTTTTTTGTTTCAGATGCATGTCTCCGTTGCCAAGCAGAGAACAAACAGGACTCTATGCGATATGGACGCCAAGACTGCGTTGTGGTGTGGGGAGAATGCAATCACTCATTCCACTACTGCTGTATGTCTCTCTGGGTGAAGCAAAATAACAGGTGCCCATTGTGCCAGCAAGAGTGGTCCATCCAACGTATGGGCAAATAATTATACATACCATCAAATCATATAAACTGAAAGTTTTTCATAAAATATAATAACAGTCATATTAACACCTTTACCACATTGAATTAAAAAATAATAATATTATGTGATCGATGTGATTATTATTATATTTAAGCTTATGTATGTTTTTTTGTCTTAACGATTTTAGTTAAGTTTTTAAAACACGTGTATAATAAAGAAAGTCACGTTATTCTTGTGCCTCATGAAAGGACACTTCCTAACATAAGACCTTTTATGTAGATCACTATTAACAATTATATTATAATGTTCCAATAATGCGTAAAGAAAGAAAAAATGTTAATTTAAATTTTGTTTAACTGTTAATAAGAAATAATATAAAAAGAAACTTTTTGTATATGAAGTAAAAAAAATTGAAAAATTATCAATTTTTAAAACTCATTAAAATAAGTCTAAATTTAAAACTTTTTTTTTTTTTTTTTTTTTTGTAATTTTTAATAAATTTTAACATTTTAAAGGTCATATAATATGTATTATGTAACCATAAAATCGAAAACAAAATGATCAGAGATTATTGATTGTTTAAATTATACTATAAGAGATCTTAAAAATTTATTACTATATGCAATAGAAATTATTCTTAATGTGCATTTAGAATTTAAAAAAATAATTCACAGAAATTTAAAAAAAAAATGCATAATTCTTCTCAGCTAGTTTTTTTTTTTTTTTTGTATTATATGTAACAATTTTTAAAAACGAGTTTTTTTTTGTGTTTTCAGTTCCAAATTATGCATAAACTGTGATCATTTCCCTTGATCTTACAATTTGTAAACAAAAATCGTAAATAAATATATTAAAGTAGTAATTTTGAATTGTTTATTTTCAAATTTTATCTATTTTCCTATTGCAAATCCTATTGTGCATAAAATTGTACAATAATTATAAAACATTAATACCACAGTAACAGTACAGTACATAGTTACTATTATTTTCATTTATTTTTAAAACGTTTATATTTATTTTAAATAAGAATTCACCGTTATAATTATATGTAATGCTGAAAAAAAAATTGTGGATAAAATGCAAAACTATTAGGTTTCAATAAAACATATTAAATTTAATCAGTGTTAGTTTCAGGAAACCACAGATTCAACTTATAGCTGTAAGCAACTTTACACCTTATCTTTTTATTATAAAACAAATGTCACCGTAACTACTTTTTTTTTTTTTATCACTAACACGATCCGGACTTTTCCAATTTTTGTTTTTCAAGGAGAAATCTCTTCGGTATCTTTCCTTATCTTTTTTTTTTCTGGGTGTCATACATACGTTTAATATTTAATTTGCTTAATATAGAAGAAATAACCAGTGTGTAGTAATTTTTATCGTGCCATGCAAAGAAAAAAAATGTACAATTTCTCAATATTATTATATTATTATCAGGTTTAGACGAGTTAAGCTGATGTTTTCATTTGCGTACATTTTGCTAACGCAATATGTTGGCATATTTTGCTCATTTTTAATTGTGTCAAAACCATATCTTGGTCAAATCACAAGAGAAGTGAATAATATGTTTGCTCTTTGACGTGAATTCATGTATAAAATACCCATTCAAAACATAATAGTAATACATTATTATATGTATTATTTTTATAAAAGTACGTACTGCTTATATTTTGAAACGATTGTATAAAAGTATACGTCAGTTAACTTTACAAGTGATGAAATTTTTATAAGGATTATCTGCTGCAGTCATAAAATAAGAATTAGTACGTTTAACATCATAAGATTTTATATCCTTTTTTTTTTTTTTTTTTTTTACATTAGAAGACTTGTAAAAAAAGGATTTAACGAGAAAATAAGCAAACTGAGAGGCCAACCAACAATACTTACGAAGTGCTAGCATATGATTTTATGTTCTTGTCTTCATTTAACATGCTTTCTTACGGGGCAATGAATTATCTGTATATTTTCTTGACTTTGAAATATTTAATGATAGCTTAGCTGAAGACATGTTTTTCTGAATTTCAATCAATTTGCTTATAAATGATATGTTATAGTTTAATTGTTTTCAAATTGTGGAAAACTATAAAGCTCACGTCAGTAAACTAAAGTAAAATTTTCATGGCCGAGAAAAAAATTAACTCAAAAGTTATGCGCCGTAAGAAAGCATGGTGAAGCAAGACAGGAACAAAAAGTCACCTAATGCTATAGTACAGTGTTAGTATTGATGGGCTCTGAGTTTACTTATTTCCTCATTAAACCCCGTTTGCAAGTCTTTTATTAACGTAGGATTTATCTCAAATAAAACTTACCTAGTACTGCATTGATATTTATCTCACAAACTATTCATGTACTGTACTTATATTCTAGGAATATCTTCACATATTTTAACTTTTTTTTTTATTATTATTATTATTTTTGCTTTTTTTGTCAAAAACAAATATAATATTAAATAATACGCATAAACAAGCATAGAAATATGTTTTTTCCATGTTTCTGTAAACGTTTAGTTTAAATTATTTTTAAGTTCTTGTTTAATAGCTAGTGAAGCAGATAATCAGTCCAAAGAGAGTACAATGTAAAATCAAAAAGCTCTAAATTCTCTTGTAATCAGTTCAAATTTTAGTGGGAATATTATTTCGATACATAAATATTTTGAGAGGAATGAGGATAAATTTGAGAACTATTTACATAAGCATATTTTTTAACATTAAAATCAATAATATATTAGTATCAGCTATCAGTAATACCTATCAGCAACACTGAAGTTTTATCAGTCTTATATTTTAGTTTTCGGCGAAAACTTGTGCCAAATAATTCCTGATAAGATATTAAAAATAATAATAATAATAAATATGCGCATTATCATTATTGCTATTTTACAATTTATTTCCCATTACAGTATTATATATATATATATATATATATATATATATATATATATATAATAACCATATCCAATGGATAAACCATTATCCATGCGTTAAATTGATTAACTTGTACAGTTATACCAATAAAAAGCACGACCAAAAGTACAAATAAATAATATATAGTACGTACTGTACAAAACACTCGCACATCATTAAAGCATCCATTATTTTGCTACAATAGAATTGCAAGTATATATATTTTTTTAATTTACTAGAAAATACCTGTATTACACATTTTAGGAAGAAGAAAAAAATAGTTTGTTGGCACCTGTAAAGCATATAGTCAACATGTCATAGGTCACTTAGCAACCAAGTCTGAAAAACAAGTGATAACTCAATCTTGACGTCAAAGAGCTGGCCTCGCTGAAGAGCAAAGTAGCCACGCGTATAACTTCTTCTTTTTATCACTAAAATAATTAATATTATAATCATATTGACTTCTCACTTCTTACAGTTAATTAAATAATTATTTCAATCTTCTCTAAAATAAAATCTTATGCAACGAATCATTCAACAATGACCTAAACAGTTTCATAGTAAATAAATTCATTAATAAATTAGATTGCTATAATTACGATAAAAATCTAGATTGTTATAATAACGATAAAAATCTGTTGTTATAAATTATCGTATGGTGGAAGGATTTTTCTGCCTTGTTACACGTTTTAATAAATTATATTAATAGCTATTTAATTGCTGAAATAAGTAAACATATTTTATTAACAATTTAATGAGGCTTGGTGGGCCAGTGTCATTAGAATGTTTTATGATTAAGATCAGGCAAAAAAAAAAAAAAAAAAAAAAAAAGCATTTTAGTTATATACATTTATAATTATTAAGAGAAACATTAAATGAATTTATTTATGATGATATTATAAGTAACTGTTATTACTTGTTATTATTTTACTCCAGGGTCATTCTTATTGTATTGGTGCTCAGCTCGTATTATAAAAAACAAACAAATCCAAACTGCAATCTGAGAGAGATAATAATTAAAATTTATCATTATACAATGAAAATTTGTAGTTTTTATTTCTTTGATTTTTACATTTACATAATTGGAAACAATGAAATTTTCAAAGCTGATATTAATAACATCCTTTTTATTTTTTTTTTTTATTATTATTATTTATAACTGTGCAGTCAAAAATAAAATTTAAAAACAGCCTTATTTTTTTATTTTTTTCAAAGTAATTACCAAGAAAAAGATAGTAAAAGAAAGAAAATGTACTGTACAGCGAGGCTAAAACATTTCTTTATAATTTGCTATATGCTGTATATATTAACATGTGTATATTTTTTACATAATAATGATAAATTATTTGGACCAATACGTAGATGGTAGATAGAAAACAGATAGATGGTAGATGAATTGTGGTAGGTAAACATAAAATGAGTCGCGGTGCTCCACACACACACACGCACTCTGACCTAGCGTATCCCTCGTGGTGTTCACGTGACGTATCACGGCGCCACTGTGTCTTGCAGCGCCGTGACCCTTGACCTCGGGTGCAACCTCGTATATACATACATCAGTGATGGTATTCTTTGTACTCAGCACCCAAGCTCTGTGTAATAATAATAATAAAATTATCTCATATCCTTTATTATGCAAGCTTTAATTTTCTCGTAAACAGTATGTGGCAGACAATTTATATAGTTTTAACACTAAAAAATATATCATAGATAATTTTAATTTTTAAAGTAGAAAAATTGCTTACACGCAGTGCACAGAAATAAAAAAACTTACACAACTTTATATAGACTGAATAGTAACACTAAAATTGCAAGTTATTCAATTCATTTCGGTACATTTTGCCAACATTTATTTGGGTTTAATGAAGGAGACAATTAAATATAAGAATATTTTGGATAATTATATTAAATAAAATATTGAGGCAGAAGAGTGATAATATTCTGAACAATATAAAATTAAATTCCTTTCCATGGTTGCTGCATCATATATGTATTTAAATAATAAACTGAAAACATTTATATTTTTTTATATGATATTATAGCTTTGGCAGCAATTTGAGCTTTATCTAAAATAAATAAGTCCATATTCATATAGTAAGAAAATGTATGAAAATTAATGTATTGGCTCTAAGAACTCCACGCTCTTTTTAATATGATATTTAGCACACTATCTTGGCCATCATATAGAATAAGACATTAGACGTAAAAGAACCCTACAGGAATGCATTATGAATCGTATTATCGTATACGAATATTATTCGTACACAATTTGCATTTTTTTAATGGATATTCGATGTTATGGAACTTAAAATAAAACAATTCACTTTTATTGCTTCACCTATATTAGGGTTAAAAAATAGTTATTAAAAATATTTGGGAAAAAAAAATTAATAAAGGCGGCAGGAATAGGTTATATTGAATTTTTAAAATTTTTGTTCGTAGACATTTGCATTGAATTAAACTGTATACAGCTCATCCCTTGGTACTCTCTAATGGTATAGTTGTTTTTGGTATGACCTTGCTCGATATTTAATTTATCCAGATTTTTGCACAGCAACAAGAACAAGTTTTTCTTTGATATTAGAGTTGACAGACCTCTTGCACAGACATCGTTTACAGCCTTGACTCTCAAAATTTGTCCACCAAAATATATTATACAGATCGATCATATATAATATATATGTTAGCATCAAAACCCGAAATTGACCCAAACTAGGTATTTTTGCTCATTTCGGCTTTTGGTTCGTCGCTTTTTGCCAAAACCCGGAATGCCAGTTTATTTCGGCTTTTGGTCACGAAATTTTCATCCATACTAGTTTTGAGCATTTCGCAAATAGCAAAACCCGGTGTAAACATATTTATATCTAGTTTTGGTCTTTGAATTTTGACCAGAACTAGTTGTGGTCAAAATAGAAAAATTAAAAGCCGAAAAATGATCATTTCTCAACTCAATTATTTGATATAAGAATAAGAGATATATATATATATATAACACGACACACGACACGTTAAATAAGTAAAAATATTTATTTTAATTTACAATAAGAGTGATTTTATGACTTATGACTAATTTCCCTTTATATTGGTTCAAAGTTCAAGTCCACCTTACTTTATCCAGTGATAACGATTTATTTTAAAATATTTCTTGTGCGTATATATTTAGTTGACTGTTTGTCTCTGTGCTGAAAACATGGTTTATAATTTCATAATATTCGTTAGAAACAGGATAAGAAAGTGTTTGAATTTAAAAAGTTCACAACACACGTATATTGTTGGTGCGCAAATTATAAGTGAACATGGTTAGTGGTTTTATACATGTAATCGTAAGTAGCCTCTTAAAATAATAATAATATACTCTATTACTACTATTACTGAATGGACCACTTGCAATAAAATGTTTGTAGTTGTTGCAACAAGGGAAAAATGATTTTTTTTTTTTTTCTAAGAAATGCATTGAGAAAATTTCAAATTATTTTAAAAAGTTCGCTCATTGCAAGTGGTCCATTGCTAGGTCAAACAGTAAGTTTATTTTTCGTATTGTCTCAATTTATATTCCGTATCTATAGATTTAGAGATTATGGTCAGCGCACTCTAATCAAATTAATCTTTTACACCATATATTTTTCATTTCAAGTAAAATAATAAAATATATTGTTTTAACGCCTAAATTATAATACCAAAACATCATGCATTTATAATATAATTATAGTCTTTTATATCATTGCATAAAATTCTGAGTTGTTCAATTTTCGGCTTTTGATTTTTCTATTTTGACCACAACTAGTTCTGGTCAAAATTCAAAGACCAAAACTAGATATAAATGTTTATGTTAGCATCAAAACCCGAAATTGACCCAAACTAGGTATTTTTGCTCATTTCGGCTTTTGGTTCGTCGCTTTTTGCCAACACCCGGAATGCCAGTTTATTTCGGCTTTTGGTCACGAAATTTTGATCCATACTAGTTTTGAGCATTTCGCAAAAAGCAAAACCCGGTGTAAACATTTATATCTAGTTTTGGTCTTTGAATTTTGACCAGAACTAGTTGTGGTCAAAATAGAAAAATCAAAACCCGAAAAATGAACATTTCTCAACTCAATTATTTGATATAAGAAAAGTGTGTGTGTGAGAGAGAGAGAGAGAGAGAGAGAGAGAACACGACACGTTAAATAAAAAAGTAAAAATATTTATTTTAATTTACAATAAGAGTGATACATTATGATATGATATGACTAATTTCCCTTATATTGGTTCAAAGTTCAAGTCCACCTTCCACCGTACTTTATCCAGTGATAACAATTTATTTTAAAATATTTCTTGTGCGTGTATTCAGTTGACTGTTTTTGTCTCTGTGCTGAAAACATGGTTTATAGTTTCATAATATTCGTTAGAAACAGGATAAGAAAGTGTTAGAATTTAAAAAGTTCACAACACACGTATATATTGTTGGTGCGCAAATTATAAGTGATCATGGTTAGTGGTTTTATATATAGCTCTTAATTGACATTTAATCGTAAGTAGCGCCCCTTAAAATTATAATAATAATATACTCTATTACTACTATTACTGAATGAACCACTTGCAATAAAATGTTTGTAATTGTTGCAACAAGGGAAAATTATTTTTTAATTTTTGTAAGAAATGCAATAAGAAAATTTCAAATTATTTTAAAATGTTCGCTCATTGCAAGTGGTCCATTGCTAGGTCAAACAGTAAGTTTATTTTTCGTATTGCCTCAATTTATATTCCGTATCTATAGCCATAAGATTTAGTTTGATCAGCGCATTCTAATCAAATTAATCTTTCAGACCATATATTTTGCATTTCAAGTAAAATAATAATATAATATTGTTTTAACGCCTAAATTATAATACCAAAACATCATGCATTTATAATATAATTATAGTCTTTTATCATTTCATAAAATTCTGAGTTGAGAAATGTTCATTTTTCGGCTTTTGATTTTTCTATTTTAACCACAACTAGTTCTGGTCAAAATTCAAAGACCAAAACTAGATATAAATGTTTACACCGGGTTTTGCTTTTTGCAAAATGCTCAAAACTAGTATGGATCAAAATTTCATGACCAAAAGTCGAAATAAACTGGCATTCCGGGTTTTGGCAAAAAGCGACGAACCAAAAGCCGAAATGAGCAAAAATACCTAGTTTGGGTCAATTTCGGGTTTTGATGCTAACATATAATTCATTATCAATTGTATATGATCGTGAAAAAATAATGAGTTTGCATAACTATTTAAAAACTCCAAGATTGATACTGTTGCTTAAATATAAGCAAATCAAGAATTTATTGAAACAATTTATGTTATACATTTATTTTAATATAATATTCGTGCATATATGCACGCACAGTACTTTTTTTTTCTTTTTACATATTATAATATGTATTGCTCTTCATTAATTTATTATTTGCATAATCATTGAATAATTAATTGATAATGGAAAATGAATTGTTATTTTTAATTATGTATATGACTAATGACTGTACGTTGGCAACCATTGCTGAATTCGCTCATTGGCCGAAATTTAAGTAACCACGTCGAGAAATTCTACTTCGCGACGTGGTCATTGTGATTTGACCAGATCGCGGACTGGTAAGTACAGTACATTAACCATGCAGTTCGCGGAATGGATTTTTGATAATTGCTACGTTGCAGTGAGATCAGTAAGTATTTAACTGCATATATTATCACATCGCAGAAGCAATATTTACTGTGAGGCATATAAATAATATTATTTAAATCATAGTATTGTTAATTGTTGTTGAAATAAATGATTAATGAAAATATATTTTTTATATAATATAATCTTAAATAATAGTAATAATTGTGAGTGAAATGCATTTTATTACAGTTTTCAATCTCATATTGCAGAGCGGGAAGATAAAGTAACAATCCTTCGTTGCATACTCTATATTATAGCAGTTAAGTGCTTACGATGTAAAAACCACGTAGTACACCACATTTGATCTTCCGTCTAGCTGAATCTCGAGATCTCGGGAAAGGTGAAGCTCGTCAAGGGACTACTAGAATCATTCCGCGGTCACGTGACACCGAAGCCAGACAAATACGAGGCGGGAAGATCCCAACTCAAGTGAAGTCACGATAAAGGTCAAACTTGGGTCAAAACCCAATCGTCTCAATCAATTTGCAACCATATCATTGTCATCGTAAACTTACATAATTCATCACTTCTATAACAATTTGTATTACATAACTCACTTTATGATATTTTATAAGTCTTGTTTTACAATTTTTTATTTTCTGTTAACCACTATTAAGTGTTGTTTAAAAAAATGTTGCAATTTTTTATTGCCTTTTCTTTTTCTTTTCTTTTCTTTTTTTAATTATTATTATTGACCATTAAAAATTCTATTTTTAAATGAAAATTATTTTATGAATGAAAACAATCATCAAATCTGTGTTCCCATGCGTAGCTCTGCGTGAATTTCAAGGTGGCAATGCGAGTATCAAAATGTAAGAGTTATTTCATTTCCGTGTTTTCAAACATGAATTTCACTGCTCTAGCTTCTTCTTCTTTTTTTTATTATTGTTTTTTTTTTTTTTTTTTTTTTTTTATTGGCGATTTTAAAATTTTGTATCTTAAATACCTGTTAATTTTATTATTATTGTTGTTTTAAACTAAGTATAAATTTCCATTACGATAGAGCACGACAAGGAGATCGAATAACGAACATTCATCACCCGCCACACACACATTTTGCTTTCATTATCTAATTCTTTTCTCGATTTTTATTTTTCAATTGGTGCTAAAAAAGTACTATGACGTATATCAAACATATATATCAAACGATTAACATATATGGTGTGAACATATCAAACGTTATATATATAGATAGACCCCTTTCACATCCTTGCTCTTTGACGTCATGTTTGTGGTGCCTAGTGCATTGTCCAGCATACGGGAAACGTCATTTTCCCTCATTTTTCGCAAAATATAAGTATATATTAATTGTAAGCATTTTTTTCTGATATTCTTCTAGCTTTAAATACGAGCTAGAAATACGACTTAGATTGAGGTTTGAAGCTTCGTTTGCTGTTAAAAAAATAAAAATGACGTTTTTCCTATGCTGGTCTGTGTATTTCCTAACCAACACAATGGCGGCTTTTAAATATGAGTATAACCGGTCTATAGTCACGTTGCTGTACACGCACCATTATTCCTTTATATCAATACTAATAATAAGTTAACCCTAATGTATGTAATCTTCATATTACATAATAGCTTAATGATATGCACACACATTCAAACTACAAAATTAACCAATTGTTAGTACACAATACGCTGAAAGGAAATTTCCAGTAGTACACCCTGTGCATGAAATTGACGTCATAGGCCAATTGACTCCAATCATCAAAGACAAAGCCTTTTTCAATAATACTATTATACATATGTATACCTATAGCTATATTTTACAAAGATCTACGTCTTTCAAATTTTAAATCATTTTACCCTTTTTGTCCTATTACGTATTTATAAATCATTTTATATTAATATAAATAAGTGAATAGAAAATATTTGACCCTGACATTGACTTTTCTAGCTGCGAAAATAGACAATGTGTCGTGGGTTCAAAAGACGTTGATTAAGGGGTATTCGAAGTGACGCAAAGACGAAGCGGGTGGTGTTGGGTGTTTTGTGTGTGTGTGTGTGAGAGAGAGAGAGAGAGAGAGAGAGAGAGAATTCATTGGATATACAATATTAAATACTGTTCAATTTGTATTTATATAATATGCATAATATTTTGTTTAGCATCCAAACCCAGCACTGACCAAAACTAGGTATTTTCGGCTTGTCTTTTCGTGTATTTGATCAAAACTTAAAACCCGGCCTATAGCTTTTTTGGGCTTTTGGTCACGAAAATTTACTCGTTTCTATATTATAAGAATTTTGCAAAAGAAAAAAAAAGTGTATAATATATTTTTTTTATTATTATTATTTTGGTATTGGAATGTACCTCTTGCAATGAATAAACAACATTCTTAATGCATTTCTTGTGGAAAAATCGTTATCATAAATACGTTACAACAATTAAAAAATGTTCATTGCCAGTGATCCAAAACTATATAATATAGTTTATACAGGTCAAATAGAAAAAAAAAATAATAAAAGCCAAAAATGACAATTGCTCAACTCAAATCATATAATTGCTTTATATGCATTCTTATTGAAGAAGATATGAGGGAGAGAGAGCCTAGAGAATATACTTTATTTGCAATAAAAAATGTCTTGATTTTTATTTACAAGATTGATCTATGACCATTATGGCTAATAATTTCCCTTATTCATTGTTCATTAAATGAAAAGTTCAAGTTAAGGCGCGGGAAATCAGGTAATACGGGAGTTGACTAAAAAGTTATAAAGACAGAAATTTCTGTAATTTTGCACAGTGATACATTAGGATAGGGTATATTCAAAAATGTGTAAATTTTGGGGGGTCACCATGCTTGATTTTATATTATGATTTTTTTGAATTTTTAGTCCCATAAGAACCCATTTTAATTTCATTCATTATTCTCTCTCTTATCTGATGGTCGTGAGTTCTAAAAATTTTTACTAACTTTCAAATGGCATCACAAAGTGTGGAAGTTTTCTTTTTAGATTTTGAGATGCAAGTTATCTGAATACAACCCTTAACCTTATTTTATAGCGGTGATAAAAATATTTTAAAGTATATAATCACCGCCTTCTCACACATTCTAGAGAAGACTTATATTGGGTCAGTTCAGTGTTTGTCTCTGTGTGGAATTTTAGAATTTTTAATTTTTTTTTCTATTTTGATCAAAACTATAGATAGGCGTAGAAATGCAGCGGGGATATTATAAAATTTTTCCTATCTGCGATGCATAAAAAGTTGTATTTCATGCGTTACAATAATTGCCTGACTTATTATCATTATTATATTTTAGTAAAACACACACAATACTGATGCACACACGATTGCGATGATATATATTTTTTGAGTCTAAATTTAGCACCTGTTTTCCTGTCATGAGAATATCATTATAATATTATAAAGTCAGTTTGAGATTTGCGTATATTTTTATATACATTCAAAATCGTATACATTCTTCCTTCTACTCTCCCCCCTCTACATTTTATTAAATATATATTTACATAAATATAGTTAATTTATACACGCATGATAATGCATGATATGTATCCTAATTGTGAATATTATATCACATAATTCTAATATTCTTTATGCGCACAACTGCTACCATGGTTACCAAGTAAGTTGCGGAGCTTGTTTATTTATTTACCTCGGCGTAACAACTCTTACAGTCACCCCTTACACTGCTGTAAATATGCGTCTCAAAAAAATACTACTGCGATATTACCCTCCAGGTAATTTAGTTCATGTTATTAATTTTTACAATTATAACATACTTATTATTATATATATTTTGACAGGAATTGCTCTGGAGTTTTTGCAAGGTGGAGAAAGTCGAACCAAGATGATTGATTTGCAAGAGCTAGACGAAAAGTAAGTAACTTTATTATTTGCTCTTTTTTTTTTTTATTATTATTATTTTTTAACTCGTTAATTTATACTGTTATTATTGTTGTACAGTATATTATTCAAAATAAATGTTTAAATATTCATATAAGAACAGACCTATAATAATAGTGTTGGTACACGGATATATATTCAACAAACTACGAAAAAAAGACAATCACGACCTAATGCCTTTGAAATAAAAATGCACAATTTGGAGCAATGGAACAGGGTTTAAAAAAATAAAGTTAAGGGATTATAAAATTCGCGGAGAACTGAGAAATATATTAATAAATTTTCTAAAAGTAGTACTATATAAAAATATCAGATAAATTATTTTTAAAATTATTGAAAAGTATAATTATTAAAAAATAATATTACTTAAATTTTCAAATAATAAAAATTAAACGGAAGATATTCCACATCCACCAACCCCTTGAACATGGCATCCTAAAATATAGGCAACCCGCATGTCTTATGTGTATAAAAAGTTGCATACATAAAAGGGGCTTAACTTGCAGGACTGAACTTGGTGCTCTGGCGACGCGGTTAGCAGGATCAGAGCAATTGCTTGCAGCTGGCGCAGGACAGCAGCTCAACGAGGCTTTGACGAGGCTTCAACAGCGTATCATCGCAGACAAAAAACCTCGTGTCTTCAGGCGGACGCACACATTGCGTGGACACCTGCTACCTCTCACTAATGTGGCCGTGGAGCGTCGCGGACTCACGTAAGTGATGAACCACGTTACACGTGTTCAAGAAAAGAAGAAAAACTAAACTACTCTTATAATATTTATTTCAAAACAATATAAAACGCGTAAACAAAGTATTTCTTAAATTCAATACATACTTATAAAATAATAATAAATTTGTAAAAAAATATATAAATATATAATACAATAAATTAAATTATTTGCACAATAATAGACACAATAAAGCATTATTTTACGTTGAGCCATGGTTCTGCCGAGTCAAACTGCAAAACGGTGTGTTTACAGCGCGAGCAACATATCCTTGTTTCCAGTCTTGGCTCGGGTAAACAGCATGATATAAATGGCAGGAAGGGTGCGAGACAAGTTGAGAGACAGAAAATGTTACCCGTTGATTTCCTAGCACAAATGAAAGGTCCTCGACCTAAACATTTTGAACATTCAACGTCAGAAAATTTAGATAATACTTTCGATTCAGCTTCATAAAACCATGATTCTCTTTCTTTATCTGAGAGCAATGTCTCTTTCTCATCTCCACGAGATGTAGCTTTTCTTGTTCTCAAAGGTACCTCGTACAAATTTCTTGTTGGTTCACTCTCAACAACACGTCCAGGTACAGGTCGAGGTAGTTTTGACAAGTGATATTTGTGCACAGGACTAATTTGACTTGAACTTGAACGTGGTGAAGGATCGTGTATGAAATGGGGAGGTCTAGGAGATGTTTGTGATACTCTAGAATTCATTAATTGTCCTGAGAAAGTATGAGATCTTCGTGGTTTTGAATACTTCATGTTTCTGCTCTTTGGTGTATCTTCTATATGCATTTTTTTATTATAAAAATATAAAAAGTTACCACAGCTCTCGTCCCTCTCTAAATGTTGAGTAATATGAGATATTAATTGACGAGAATTATATTTCACGTAGTTGTTGCACAAATGACACGATAACTGCTCTTCGATTTCGTCTTCACTGCTTTTCGTGAAAACACAGCTCTCCATTAATCGCAGTCATTTCAATATCCAACTTCAGTGAATAGAGACGTTATGCAAACTGATTATTAACTTCAAAACAAAATGTACAACAATGAAAAAACTTTAGTACTCGATTACTTATAGCCTATACGGAGGGTATAACGGCCGTATAGGCGTACGGATATGCTGATATTTATGGAAAATAAATATAAATTTATTATATCATTGTCTACAAAACGCAATACATTGCTTCGTCATTATATATTTTATCGTTCTTTGTTATTTTACATCTTTCTATTATATAAGTAAAATTACATTAACTTTTTTATCCCATTTTGGTTGAAAATTATAAAGTATTTTTCTTTAATACCTATACACTACTAAAATACAAGCATCCTTATTGCAATTGTATAATTTCAATTATTTAATGATCATTTTTATATAATTAAAACCACGTATTTTGTACCATTAGAATATTATACTGTATATAGCTCTGAATCACTTCAGGAGAATATGTTTTCATAATATTATAAAATATAGAATATTTATACTTAATATTTTTATTATTATATAGATAGCTTATTGAATTTACAGTATATATTAGAAGAAACTATACAGAAGTGTATAGGGTTAGAAAACCAAAATGTAAAGTCTATATTTGAATGTTACTATAATAAATTATAATACGTTGGTCTATAAATAAGAATAATAAATAATAATATTATGATAAAAATAAAAAAATGTAAATTTTTCTTGCTCTCTCGATCAATACATTTTTTTTTTTTGTTGTTAAAAGAATAGAGTTTTTAAGTTTTGTTCATTGCTATAAAGTTTTGTTGTTATTTTTGTCTATATATCCTTCCAGTCCTTTTATGCGCATGAAACAGCATAGCTTTAATATATTTATTTTTTCTATATTGCAAGTAGAATAACACAGGTGGAGAATTAAAACTGGCATAATTTGTTTTATGTATATACAATACATACAGTGTGTGTGTCATTTTGACTTGACAAGATCTATATTATGTTTGTAGTCTCGAGACTTTATTTATATACTTGATCAATAAAAATTTATTTCTTTATGAGCTTTACGTAGAATATAGTATAATACGTTTCTTTAAAAATCACTTTAATGCATCCATAATACTACACTTTAAATTTATTTTCAGTGTATTAAAGATAGTTGTTATAATTTTAATTTAAATTAAAGTACACATTTAAATATTATAATTCTATATTGTAAAAATTTCATTTTAACATATTTCATTATTGAAATAGATTTCATTGGATTGAGGGATAATGATATGGGTTTAAATGTATATTCATAATTTTTGCTCTCTTATTTCGAGGTTTATTTTAAATAAAACAGAAGTTACAATATAATGATGCTATATAATAAAGGCTCTATATCTATAATATTATAACTTATTTTACTGTTGAAACCAAAACGTTGCTAATTTTGTCTGTGCTGTTTCAGATGTGCCACAGGCAGCTATGATCGCACATGCAGACTTTGGAAACTCGAGGATGGTGTGGAGTTTAGAGTTCTGGAGGGTCATCGAAATGTCGTCTTTGCTGTTGCTCTCAACAATCCGCTCGGGTAAGTGGAAAATATATCATTTTTTTTATTATTATTATTTAGATAATAAAAATGTACGTATATATTTCCGTACGTGCTTTTGCATGGTCAAGAGAGAGAGAGAGAGAGAGAGAGAGAGAGAGAGAGAGAGAGAGAGAGAGAGAGAGAGAGAGAGAGAATAATAATAAAGTAAACGGTAAAAGATCTAAATGTTTGCAATATTATGTTATAACGTCAATTACTAACATTTGAAAAATATTTGCATGATGCAGTGACCGAGTGGTGACGGGTTCTTTTGATCGCACGGCACGAGTGTGGCATGCTGAAAGCGGAGAGGCACTTCTTGAAGTAAATGGACATACAGGAGAAGTCACGTGTGCTGTGTTTAGTCCGATTAATGCAACACAAACCTTTGCAACTGCTAGTATGGACAAGACCGCAAGAATCTTCAGTGCTGCTACAGGTATATATATATATATATATATATATATATATATATATATATATATATATATATATATATATATATATATATATATATATATATATATATATATAATATGATCGTAACAAAAAATCTAGCAGTTTAGTAGAATTACTTGGTTATTTATTTCAGATTATTAAAGTTTCTGAATTAAAAGAAGTATACAATTAAGCCATGTCACACGTATTGAAAGTTATCTCTTATTATTTAAAACATTGGGGTTAGGTGTAAGAGTGGGCCAGACATATTGTCAGGCTTAAACCTCGCCTTTTCAAAAAGTTGTATTTTTTTTTCTATATGCATTGTTTTGAATTTGAATAAAGACGATTATTTATTTATTTATTTACTTATTTATTATTAAGTATAATAAAAAGTTACACAATTTTCTATCTTTTGGTCTTTATAAATGTCTTAAAATTGCATTTCAAATAATAATAATAAAATAATACATAAATGGATTATTATTATTTAACAATACTGCAATTATTTTCCTCTACACATTATTTACAATAAAATTGTTTATGTTAGGTCAAGAACTAAGAGTTCTTTGCGGACACAGTGCCCCTGTCATTGCTCTACTCTTCACTCCAGACGGAGAAATGATAATCACAGGCTCGCTCGATGGTCGAGTCTTGGTTTGGGATTCACGGGGCCCTCAAACTGAGCCCGTGCTCGAGTTATCCGGACATACAGGTGCTGTGAGTGCGTGTGCCTCAGAATACAGCGGGCGAGTGTTGGTGAGTGCCTCACTGGATGGTACAGCCAGAATATGGGATCTAAGGAACTCCGGAGCAGCGCTCGCTGTCTTGGATCAGCACGATGCAGAGGTATAAAAGTTCATAAAGTAAATGCGAGTCTCTTTATGTCATAATTTATTTATCTTATTTGAATTTGTAACGAAATTTTGAGTCACGGTGCCCCAAATAATATAGACACGCTTTGGTTTCAATTTCTTGAAATTATTTTTCTTGGTTATTAGCCTCCATCTCTTTTAACTTTTAAGTTATCTTTTATTTCTATTAATTATATAGTTTTTTTTAGAGCCCTTGATTATTTGTTTTAAACTTTAATTGCTAAATGCACAACAGGTGTTGGACGTGTCCCTGGATAGTTCGGGTCGACGAGCGGTTACAGCGAGTGCGGACACCACTGCTCGTGTGTGGGATCTTAACAATTCAGCATCCCCCCAACTGTCGGTGCTCACTGGACATCCCGGGGAGGTCAATAGGGTGAGAAATTAAAAAATACGCACATACTGTATAACTTCTCTCTATCTCTCCTTATATCATGATCTCCACACATTCAATATTATATAATATTATGTAAATGGCAATGCTATCACAGTATATATATTATATTTTCCCTTAGTAATGCAAGTGTATATAACTGACCCGGCCATTACCTTCTAATTGCATTAATTACAATTATATAATTTGTCTTTTATTTTATGATGTTTATTTATATATACGTATAAAATATTAAATATAATAAGAAAGTAGAAAAAAAAATTATGTTTGCCCTTGTACGTAACTCGATTCGTTGCTGTAGACTTTATTATTGTAATTATACTAACGTAAAAATATCCTAATCTCAGTCCTTGACTTCAACTTTTATATAATTGATATAATTATGTTGATTTTTCTCATTACAATATACTATAATAAAAAAATCGCATTATTTTATACATGCGTCAATAAGTTCGAAGAAATAATACAGAATGTATATGCAGTTTTCATTGCACTTTTTTGTTCCTTTTTAATTTGACCTGAATTTTGATTTCTTGATATATAATATATGCGAGGTCCATCATAATATTTTACCATGACATTCTTCAACATTTTTAAATAAAAGAGAGTCAAGGAGTACATAAAATGTGTTACTTCTTATAATAATATAATAAAACTATTTACCGACATTTTATTACCATCATTATATTTAGAACTTACATAGCACGGATTGATTAATAAAAATTGTCGAGTCATAAAAACAATTTTTTATTAACTTGTAATTTGTCTCTATAATGTAAAAATAGCAGGAAATTTTGTGTATTATTCACACAGCGCACAAAACATTAGTAAATATATATTGACTTTTTCCACCTTGAATATAAATAAAACGTTTAGTGTTTATTCTACTATAAACTTTGTTTCCATCAGTTTAACAAATGAAAGAATTCCGTCTTAACATAATTTAATTCATACAAAAAAAATTAATAATAATATAATAACAATAAAAAAACAAACATTACAACTCGACGTTAGCAATACATTGAAGGTCACTTTTTGATTTCTTAATTGTTATTATTATTTGTACGCGTATTATTGCTTGTCGCCGCCAGATTTCAAAAGTTGCTTTTTTTTTGTAATTGCTGCAAAAAAAGATATAAATTATATATTACTTATAATATATATATATATATATATATATATATATATATATAAATTATATATTACTTATAATATATATATATATATATATATATATATATATATATATATATATATATATATATATATATATATATATATATATATATAAATTTGTTTTTTTACATTTTACTCTCTATGTTCTTTCAAACACAAAATTTTACTTGATTCTCTTGTGCTAATAGTCTCTTGCGATGCACAAATAGTCAAGTGCAGTTTGTTTCTGTCCGTTGCAGAGCAGGGCCAACAAATTTTGCTATGTTGAGGGCATATATTTTTTCACCCCCCCCCCCCTTTCAGATGTTATCGTCAATATTATTAATTTTTAATCTTAGCCATGCTTGAGTTGGATGTAAAAGTTGGCCAGACATTTGTCAGATCTAAGCCCCACCTTTATTATTATTTTTAATAAAAGCCAATATTTATTGATTTATATACACTGAAATTTGATATGATTGGCAGGCGAGCTTCAGCCCTGGTGGTCACCTTGTGCTGACTGCAGGCCAGGATGGCACTGCGCGGGTGTGGAATTGGGAGGAACCGAAAGAGTCACCACAAGTACTCAGTGGTCACTCAGATGAGGTATTTAGCGCTGTTTTCGCGCCACCTGACCGCATTGTTACTGCTTCCAAAGATAATACATGTAGAGTATGGCAGGCAAGTACATGTTCTGAACAATTTGTTCCATTTCTGCAGTGGAACTGATAGTAATGTATGTACTTTTGTCAAAAATTACATTCAGTAAAACCTCGTTACAGCGAAATCGGATATAGCGAAATAATTTCGCCAGTCCCACCGAAATTTACATGTAAAAGCATAGGGAAAACTCGTTATAACGAAATTTCGTTATATAGCGAAGTCAAAAATATTTACATTTTTAGCCAAAAATAGGTAATAAATCCAAACTTTCGTCGATACATAGCGCTCATTCTTACGATAATTTCGCGATAAAAATTTATTTAAGATTTTTTTTTATAAGTAAATGCCATATCTCCATCGAATAAATAATCAAATTGCGTGGTGTTGCTGCGTGCATGTGCTGTGCACCAAATGAAAAGCATACAATTTTTTTTTATTCAAAATATTTAAAAAAATATATATAATAATTATAATAAATAAAATCTAGCTTGACCAGAAAAAAAGTTTAAAAAACAAGTTCCGATATTGCACAAAATTGATGTTTTTGATCATTGATCATTGTGCCAAGTATTTTATTTTTTATTAAAAAAAAAAAGAAGAAAAAAAATCCCGCCACTTGAATGCGAGATTGCTGGTCGTTACTGACAGCGTAATCAAATAATTTAACAAAATGTCAATTCAATAATTTTTAAAAATTGTTACTTAAACGCTTTTCGACTCAACATGATTGCCTACTTTTTCTTCTTCTTCTTCTTCTTACATTTTGCACAAAATTTACGTTTCTGTCACATTTTAAAGTATATCAATTTGATGTTTCAAAAACACCTTGTTTTCCCTAATTTAAATACATTGCGTGTTTTTGTTAACAAAACAAAACAAAAAAAAAAAACGGAAAAATTTCTGAGGAGTTTCATATTTCTTGAAACCCTGCAAAAATTAAAGTTTTTTTTTTTTTTCTTTTAAAATTATGCGAGCTATGTAATTGTGACGGCAAGAAAGTGTTGTGACGGTAATTTTTTATTTTTATTAAATTGCATACTTTACAGGCGCGCAGTATTTTCTTCCACCAACGCGGCAATTTTCTAGTACTGTATTTATTTAAGTTTTTTATTTTTTATTGTGGCATGTTTTTCTTTTAAACAGTTAATCACTAGTTAATGTAATACGTTTTTTTTTTTGTATGATTTAATGGAGCAAACATCAATTTTTGACGTAAATTTAATGTGTTTTTTTCTTCTAAATTATCATGCATATTTACGGCATTTTTCTATATATACTATTTCGTTATAACGAAGTGGCAATTCCCGAGGTCCCTTGAATTTCGTCATAACGAGGTTTTACCGTAATTTATATTATTAACTTTTCTTGGCTGGATTTATGCTTTTATAGAAAAAAAAAAAAAGATTCTATTAGATTTTTAAATTGTAGCTCAGAATAATAATAAATATAATAATAAAATGATTATGAAAAAGTGATATAATAATTATGCTATATACATAAAATATATTCCGAGCTTTTCAAAGGAAATTCATTTTTAATGCTATTTAATTTAAATAAGTATTACAAGTTATATAGTTACACATATCTGTGGAGTAAAAAAATGCACGAAAGGAGATGCTGCTTTCAAAAGAAAGGGACTCAAGACTGAGTTTATTAATTGTTAGGTTGCCACTAAAAAAATGTTGCTACTATTGCCATGACTTTGCAAGAAAATTGACAATTATAAATAACATTATAATGAGTAGGTATTTTTAATGAGTAAAAGAAGTCAATGAATAATATGTAGTCGTTGGGAGCGTAGAGCTGGCAACCAAACATTCACTTGTGCAAAGTCTGAAACCTCTTTCTTTTGAAAACAGCTTAGTATGCTAATCTATGACTATAAAACACTATTAAACTATCAATTTATACAAGAAGCTGTCTTTTTTTCTTCTTTTTTTAAAATTATGTTTAGGATTTCATAAAACGATATTTTTAAGACTTTTTTGAATTTTTACATACTATCTCTAAATATTTTGAATTCCACATTTATTTTTTAAAAAGGTGTAATAATAAAATTTTATTAACTTCAATAAAAAGAGAACTATCCCTTAAAATATTATTATATACTTTTTATATATATATTTTAACAATAATGATACAGCATCCATTAGCATTTTACAATATTTTTTTTTTTATTTCATCATAATTTTTCAATAATATTTTACTACTAATTATTACTATACAACTGTGTAGTCTATGTCATTTTTTTGGTCATAGCCAATTTTAACTTCCTTATTACAATATTTCATAATATTTTTTTTTTATATATATTTTGCTTTGGAGTAATAAACATCAAAATCATTATCATCAACTTGCATTATAATGTGTGTTTTTTTCTTTCTTTTTGGAATGTTTCAATACAAAAATCACTAATAACATAAATACATAGCTGTCTTCAAAAGCAAAAAAAAAAAATAATAATAATAAAGTAATAATAAAAAGACTTTTAAATGTTATTGAATTTTTTTTTGTTTAGTCAGCTATATAAATGAGCAATAGAAAATATTAAATAAAAAATTAAGTTGTTTTCCAACTATATAGCTGACTTACATAAAATCTTCAATAATAGTAGTATAATAATCAATGATTTATTCAGAATAAATTATCCTGATAACTGAAATCCTAAAAAATACTTAACACACACACACATACACATTCTCAGCAAAAAGAAAAAGAAAAAAAAAATTAACATATGAGTAAAGTATGAATTTATAAGTAGAATTTGTTTTATCAAGTAAAATTTAGCTTAAATTGTAGTTTTATGATGAAATATTTTTGTTTTCATGGATCAATTTTATCAGCAATGAGTGATAACTACATTTAAGACTACTTTACTTTGTATCATAAAATGTAATATTACTTGATATAAGTCAAAATGTTTATTGGATTTAATTTTTCTTTCTTTCAGACAATTTTTCCCCATATAAATACAAACTTTACATAAGTAGAGGAGAAAAATTAATTTGAAATATAAATTCATACATACATAATAGATGAGTACATAGCACAGCCTTGTTTGTAATTAGCACAATCAGGCCTTCTTTTTATTTTTTTTTCTATCCACTTTAAACAATCAATACAGTAAGATAAATTTGAAAGAAAATGATATGAGAAACCAGTAAGGAACAAAGTGAAGAGAGTCCAATAGTTCAATAAACACAAATTAAAAAAAAAAAAAAAAAAAAAAAAAATGCGCTAGCAAAATTTTTACGAAACTACTGGTAATTATGATAAGGTCCTTACTGGTCTCTCTTATCATTTTCTTACAAATTTATCATACCTAACCGGGATGGTTTATTTTCCTTAATATCTCTAATCAATACAGTAATCAATTAATACATAATAACCAATAAAGAATGGAATAATAATGTGATTTAACATAATTTTATAATTATACATATAAAAAATTGTTATCATGATAAATGTTTTTGTTTTTTTAATTATTTATATTATATTCTTCACCATTAAGAGCACACCTATTATTATTTTTATATATTATATACAGCCGATTTCATCTTTTTTTTCTGACAAAAATATATACAGTCCAGCAGAGTTTATTATTTCTTTTAGCTTGAACAAGTAAATCACTCCCTAAACTGTACAAGTGCGCAAGTATAAAGACTTGATTAAATTAATTTAAAAAAAATTATAACAATAAAACAAAAATGAAAAATAAAAACGATAGGAAAACATGAATAGTGATAAAAAAATTAACAATTCTTGTTCCCATTAAAATGTTATTATTGCAACTGTATTTTTAAATTAATAAAAGATTGAAAATACATTTAAAATTGATATTTTACTATGCATCCTGCATTATTATTTGTGCTACTAATTTTTAATGTATTTACAAACTATATAAAAAAAAAATGTTAAATAGATTCAATTGTTTAAATTACTAATAACAATAAATTTATTATATTAAGGCTCACTGAATTTTGTTGCTTACCCTTTTATTTTAATATTATATAGTATATTATCAAAACTCTATGCTTGGCAGAAACAAATAAAGTATTTACAAAGACGGCACTTCACTAAAATATACTACTAAGGTGAAAGGGGATTTTTTTAATGTTCTTTTTCATCTTAATCACAGAGGATCTAATTCAAAAATTTAATGTTTTTTTTTTTAAAGACTTATTCTTTTACTTTTAGATTACTAATACATGAGGTTGTCCAACAAATATAATATTTATATACATCTACTTCACAAACATTTACAATATTCGATTGGATTACATACATTAGCTTAACTGGGCTACATATATATATTTTTTTTTACACCCCTTATTACTTTACATAGCATTCAAGTTTTCTCTTTATATAGAGACCTACATCTACTGTCTATCAATATTTTATTTTACATTCTTACAACCTCAGTACTTCTAAAAGTAAATCTAGTCTTTAAATTAATTTTTTTTTTATTCGTTATTAATAATATTTTATTTAGAAATACCTGTATCAGTTGCAAAAACAAACAAATATTTTGAAGATTAATTTTTTTTTTAAGTTTTTTTTTTCCCATTAATATTGTGAATTTTGGATATATATTTTTTTTTATGTTTACTTTTGGAATTTAATTATACAAACAAACTGCTGGTGTTTGTTTGATTTTTAGATACATGACGAGATGAACCACATTTAATATAACATTATATTACTTATTATTATTGTACATTCTAAGCATATTAATGATAGCAAACACAGTGGATATTTAAAATTGTTCCACCAATAATTCGCAAACTGCAATCGACAAAGATTCTTTGCTGGAACGTACAGTGAGACGATACATCTGAAACAAATAAAAAAAAAATGCCAGATATAAGATCAAATATTTTATTAAATCATGTAAAATAATAAAATTTGCCAAAATAACAATAATAAATTTTGTGAAGGTAATGTTTATATACAACAATAAAATAATATAATAAGAGAAGAAGCACAGTGGTGATAAATAAAAGGTGACCATTTACATTTACTATTTGGGGGGAGGGGGGGGGGGGGGCTTCAAGTTTAAAACGGCAAAATTATTAGGAATATTTTTATTAGCTATTATTCTGCTAAACTTTTCATATGATGACCAATAGCAGTCACCTGTCACGCTCTTAAGTCGAGTTTCCCCAGGTAATCTGTTACTCCTCTCACCTCTTCTCTCTCTCTCTCTCTCTCTCTCTCTCTCTCTCTCTCTCTCTCTCTCTCTCTCTCTCTCTCTCTCTCTCTCTCTCTCTCTCTCTCTCCATCTTTCATAACTTTCTCTGAGAAATATTTAATTTCTTTTCATTATTAAAAAAATAAAAAATACAAGATTGAGCTGTTATTGACAGTGGGACCTTGTGTGTAGTGTACGAGACAATTTTTTCTCTCAAATGCAGAAAACAATCAGTACAGTCAACCGGGGTGAAATTGAAACTCCAATCATGTGCAAGCTTTCACTTTTCCCTATCTCGCTAGACACTGAGCACTTTGAAGGCTGGTCTGCGATTGGCTTTCAATTTCACCCCTGTTGACTGTACGTACAGTAACAGTATTCTCAGTTTTAAATTTTTCTCCCTTAAGTATAATTTTTTTTAGTAATGACATATTTTAACATGCAAAGAAAATACATTCCTGTGTATATAATATTTTGTGCACATTAATGGATGCCTTCTTAAAGATACTGTATTAAAAAGAATGCAATTAATGTTGAAATAGTGAGTGAAAGAGAGAGAGAGAGAGAGAGAGAGAGAAGGGGGCCCAAGAAGGCAAGAGAAGTTGAGGACAAGCTGGACAAACTCCCGACCTTAGAAGGTGTCATCAATGTCATCGTATGAAACTTAAAGAAAAATAATACGTAATTAAAATGCCAATGACATTTCCACATGTATTTCAAAGCGCAAAAATAAGTAGCAAATTTAAATAGTTTTTTTTTTTTGCTCTAACTTTACAGCACTTATTTTCTTTAGCAAAAGAAGGGTATAGATAATAAAAAATTGTTATAGCAATACTATATTTTAGCAGAAGGTATTTTTAACTACACCATTGAGTTTAAAAAAAAAAAGAAGAAGAAATTAATAAAATAATAAGACCAATACGTTTTTGCTTAAAGGAATAGACCAGAGAAAAACATAAGCATTTATATCACAAAACACTTGATGGGACATACATAAATAACTTTAAATTGTCTCAAAACCCAACTGTAGCTCCGTAGCAATGATCAGAAATTTCGATTTATGCAACCCACACAACATTTTCATACTAATTTTTGCATGTTTTTGACATCATAAACATGAATAGTCACGGAAATAGAATACGTGACAATATTTTCACATTCTCTTGTGGGGCTAAATTAACATTCTGGTAAAAATTGTCAATAGTTTTAAAGATCCCATTAAAAAGCACATGTTGTTTTATGTGGTCTATTGCTTTAACAAAATCTTGCCCAGTCCACTATTTGTTGAAAAAGTGTGATAAAATTCTAATATTAGTGTCACTAAACTACAGTATTAAAATTAAAAAAAGAGAACGTTAGTTTGTTTGTAATGAAAGTAAACATAAGAAAATTTGGCCCAAGCCATCACCATCCATCCATTCATTTTATTTTAATTCATTACGACTCACATCTATCATGGATGGCGTCTCATTGAAGCCATTAGTTGACGGCTGAAATCATAAAACAACATTTGGTGGGCACACAAAAAATAAAAATTTACCCACATTTCTAACGAGCAGCTGACAAGAGCCAAATTAACTAAGTTAACTTTTAGCATTGCCACTTGCACAAAGCAATTAATTACACAAGCTACTCATAAAATAACTTAAAAAAAAATATAATAATGCAAAAATAATGCAAGCAAAAAGAATAATACAAGCTAGTTATTTGCAAACATATCATTTCACCATAAAAGTTTAATGGATGTAATACAAAATTCAATGTCAAACAGCAATCTATTAATAAAACAAATATTGTAGGAAAAAAAAAAAAAAAAAAAAAAAAAAAACTTAAAAAAGGTAAAAACTAGTAAACAAAATTTAAAAAAAGAAGGGGGGGGGTGGATAGACTCACCTGTGCTTGTTTATTAGGTTCCAACCGCAGTAAACAGCCAATCTGTTGTGTGCTTGTGTGAACAATACCAGCACAGACAAAGTTCTCAGGGTTGGGATCAATGCCATCCAGTAACTGCATGCCAAAACCTAGCAGTTTGGTGCGTGCAGCTTGGGTATCCATGGGCTGAGTGGCCTTAAATATCTTTTGGGAGCGTTGGTTATTTCTAAAACATGACACATTGATTTTGTTATTACAAAAATTCTTAGATAAATACAATAGTAATAACAAATCTAGCAGCCAAGATTATCTAGTGAAGACATTTGAAGCAGTAATTACATAATCCTATATTTTTAGAGTTTCTCTGCTCTTAATAATACATATGATTATGATGTGATGATGTACTTATCATGACATGATCTTTTATACTTAAGTTTTTATAAATTGTTGTTTTACTTTTACTTACCCTCCAAGGTTCTTCCATCGAGCAAAGAATGACTCTCCATTCATCTCAGTTGGCTCAAAGAATTTATTAATGGTGAGAGGAAGTCTAAGACTCAATTTTTGAGGGATGTTGTTGTACATGAAAGTAACTGTCAAACTGGGAGCATCTGGAATATTAAACATAGCAATTTTAGAAACCACATTTGCATCCCATGTGCCTTTAAATGCTCCAAATTATACTATTAAATGCAATTACTTTTATATTATCATTCCTTTTAATTCTCTATTTGTAACATTTTACTTATGTGAACAATAAAAAAATGTTACGTTTATAATCTTTGTCAACATCTTTCTGTTATATATTTACTTGTAAAAGCTGAGAGAAAAAACAATTTCAGCACAAAATTACTATCATTTCTTCTAATACAATCATTGACCTGCTGTATAATACTGTAACACAAACTTTATTTTCAATTGTAAAAGCAAGAACCAATTAGAACCAATATTAAACTCAGAACTTAATGTTTGCCTTTATTTTTATTGCAGGGGGGAAAAAAGGGGGGGGGGGGGGGCTTTTATGTCATGAACAAAATACATAGCTATTTTCCCAAGAACAATACAAGTGATTTCAATAGCTACTGTGGTGGTTGTAGCTTGCTATTACCTGGATAATCATCAAGACACTCTGCATTGATGAGCTGCTGCACCTGGGCACCTGCCTCCAATACAGGCTCTACTTTCTTAGCCTGCACACTCAGCTTGGTGTTCATCTCAGACGACCAAACCAAAGCAGCATTGAAGTTCTAAACATTATACACTTAAATCAAGTTCTACTCGCATAATAACTAGCAAATGAATTGACTTAAATATTTATCGACGAGAGGGATATATTCAATGCAGATTATTTAGAGTTAAGATATCAAGCATCAACTTACCGAGAGTGTCACCGAGGTTTTGTTGCCATAGAACAATCCAAGTCTGCCCAGGTTTTGTCGGAATTCAGATTTGACACCAATTTGAATAAGATCATTCTCAAATAGGACACCATTGTTTTTACAAACAAATCTGAAAAAAGCAACAGTATTAAAATTATTAAGTCGTATATTTTTATTTGAATTCAAAATTCTCTTAGCATTCTTTGTTGATTGGGCATTTTATTATAAAAATAATATTATTAGAAAAAAATTAAAAGGTCAGGGGTAAGAAAGGACATTTTTGTCCTACCCTCGCCATTGATAACGACGTTTATTTACTTATTTACTGTGACAATACTTTGGCATGTTACTCACTTGCTAGGATTGTAGACATTCTGTCCTGCAGCTGCGTTGTTAGAATGAGGCTGAGGTGAGCCTGAGTTGTTGTAAAGCTCTCCGAGCATGTCTACCAATACCCCAGTGTTCCCTGCACCACCAGGTTGTGATGCAGGAGGGGTGGAGAGACCCAGTAAATCAGCAGATGCCGCAGTCTTAGCTGTGGCGCGCTCTTCTTGCTGGTGATTAGTAGTTGCTGTTGCACCAGGCACCGGACTCTTGTGTTCCTTGATCTCATTCTCAGGTACTCGGCCTGGTTTCTTCTTCTTCAAAACTGCTAGAATGGAGGACTCTCGTTCAGGGAATACAGGCATTTCTTCTAAAACAGTGGCCTGTAAAAGGTAATATAATGTTAATATCAAAGTTTATATATGACACTGAAGCATTGATTTACTTACTAGCATATCATGTGAAGCCATAATACTAAGTTGAAGATATTCAGAAGCCCTCTGCTGTAGTTCAGCATCAGCACTACGTAAGTTGCTGTGTTGTCTGAACACGTCTTGGATTTGTGGCTTAATTTCTGGGAAGAGATTCACAAACTTGATGTAGGTTGAGAGAAGAAGTGCACGAGTCATGGGAGAGCACAAGTGGTACTAGAAAATAAAAATTAATAGAGATAAAAAAAAAAAAAAAAAAAAAAAAAAAAAAAAAAAAACTTCAATTTGAATTGTACTATTTTTAAGCTTCTGGCTAGCTCTTGCATTAATATATTGTACTTAATTTTAACAATTTAAATATTCAAATAAAGGTTTTTACATGTAAATGCTTACCTTGGAGTGCAAAAGCTGAAACTGAACTAATGGAGATGAGCGCTGATCGCCAGCAATGAGATTTCCAAACTCCCCCAGGATATAGCCACCAACTTTAACCATATTTTCATGGCATGCAGGAGCTTGCAGTGCCTATAAAAAAAGCAAATACAAAACATATTGATAAGTACTAAAAACACATACCACCATATTTAATTATTTACCTCAAAAACAGTCTTAGCTGCATAGCCCTGTACATCATCTCTGTTGATGACAATCTGGATGACTCTGTACCATACTTCCTCAGAAACATAGTCACCAGCGATACGTATCAGATTGAGAATAACGTCAACGTACCATGTGTAATCTGTGGCATATTTCTCAGCTAATATGGCTACCTTCAACACCTGAAAAAATTATAAAACCCAAGAATTAAAGCAACAAACAGATATGAAGTTTTAATTGCTTCCTCTCAAGTCAATAGTTTTCGAGAGAATGTAAATATTACGACAAAAACTCACCATTTCTTCTCTGATAGAATAGTCTGCTGTCTCCAAGTAGTTGAGCATCTCTTGAACTATCTCCTCTGCATTACTCTTGTCACACATGGCATACAATAAGTCCACTGCTTGCTGCCTTACTGACACATCTTTCTCCATCTAAACAAAGGAAAACACTCACGTCAAATATCAAATACACAACAACTTCTTCACTAAATACCGGTAATAACAAAATAAAAACTATTTTGATTTGAATATATTATCAAAGGAAGGATTAGGGAAACCAACAACTGTCTTCCTTACCATGTTAAAGTCCATAGCTAGGTGGCAGTTAACACAAATATTTACACTGATTAAGATGTTTTGTGGGTTACAGTACCCAAAACAGTGCCCTCTTCTTCAGCTGCCTAGAGTGCAACTTTACAAGCAATGTTGTATTTATGTTATCTGTATCATCAAGATCTAGCTACAGACTTCATAGACGCTTACCATGGCGAAGATATATCCTTTAGTTCAAAGAAAAATCTTGCTAGCTCAGAGTTAATGAAGAACACATTAGATAGCTTTCATCACAAGACTTTACATGCACATAATGTAATATAATTTCTCTTGAAGTCGAGTGCTGAAAGTTATCTTATGTGAGCTTTATTATCTCTTTGCTAGCAAGATTTCTAATTAACTATTTATTACTTAATTATAGGACAACTCTTTACTCTTTGCTGGTTTTCTCTAGCCTTTTCTTTTTAATTATTCATATTGAGAATTGTTTCAGCAAGCTTGCATCAGAAAGTGGGTGGATGGGGTGTGAGGTGGTGGTAATAGGTAAGGGATTGAGGTAGCCTGCATTCTATTATTTCTACTACTAAGGCAGACTTGGAGAGTTATTGCTGGAGCTGGAGGAGCATTCTGGGTTACTTGCTGTGAATTCATGGAAGGAAGTAACATCTAAAAGTGCGAGTTTGTTGAAATTTCTCTTTAAATAAATATATTGATAGATGTTGATTTGGTATAGGGAGGGACAAGGAGAAACGTTGGACATGTACATACCTTCATGGATAGGATGACAACCTCCTGATGTTTCTTGACAGCATCATGAGAGAACTCCGAAGTAGCCAGCAGACACATGGATTCTAATGCAAGGTACCTCAGGTTGGTTTCTCTGTTTGAGAGGAACTGACCAAGCTGGTTACAAGCTCGTACCAGCAAGTTTGGCTCACTAAAAAAACAAACATAGAAACCACATATCAATCACACGTTCACATAACTTTGATGACAATGGACTTACCTGTCATTATGAATTATTAAACTAATTGCTTCAAAGAGGACAGCGTTCTTTGCATTTGAGTGTTGAACTTTCTTTGACTTGGGTGGTTCTTGTGCCTTATTGAGGATGGTTTCCAGACATTCTGTTAGTCTTCCTCGTACTCCAGGGTCCTCTGTTAAAACTTAGCAATTTCAGTTTGGATACCTCAATTTGGTTATAACGACTAGCTTACCTGGTTGCGGGTAATTTTGAAGTAGCCTCAGTAGCTTGACTGATAACCACGGTGCTGGCACAAAGTAGTAAGTGTAATCCTGTAGATCTGTGTAGCTAGCAGTCACAATCTAAAATAAATTACTGTATTATGTACTTGTAAAACCAAGATTAATTTTTGCCATAAGAAATAAGTTCAAATCCTACATAGTTTTTAAATATGCTTCAAACAACAGGTTTCATGATTATTTTATATTTTACTTTGAGTTTCAGGAGAGTTAAAAAATTATTGTGCCAACTTAGCATAATAATAATAATACAGAGATTGAGTGGGTCAAATGTAACTATAAAGCTTGAAAACAGACATGCTTCTTACCCTGCTAAGCCTTGAGACAGCCAGACTGATGCATCCCTTGTACTCATCAGGGTTCTTCTTGACAAGAGCATCAATCAGACTTGTGGCCGCAGTCACCACCCCCATGTGTTGATCATTGAGCAGGTGGATGATCCGCGATGTCCACTCTCCACCAGGAATGATCTCCTGTGAAGTCCGGAACAATCGAAGTAGACACAATGCAGCAGACTGCTTCACAGTATCCATGGTGTCACTGTAACATCAGATTACACTCTCTGTCAATACATTGCAACTATTATGATCAAAGTATATGGGTTTATATTGCAATCAGAAGGTTTAGAGCTAGCCAAGTTATTATGTACTTACCCAGAAACAAGTAGTTTAGGAATATCATGACCAAAAGCCTCTGCCATATCTTTGCTGCCGATATTGGCTATGCATTGTAGTGCAAGATTAACATGAATGGGATTTCTGAAATACAAAAAACAAAACAAAATTATATACTCATACTTTAATTAAAACATGATATTAAGGAATTCTTATATAATATAGTAAGTACACACCTTGAGGAGAGATCATTCTTGATGCTCTGGATGATTAGCTTTATTAGGTCACTGTTGGTGTTGACCAATACAGAGATAAACAAGTACCCCTAAAAACAAAATATACTAAATTAGCAACACTATTAAATAGAATTAGCTATACTATTTGCAGCATAACTGAACCACTCTGCGAACATTAAAAAGTGGAGGGTCTTACAGGCATCAGATGTCACCCAATGGTACAGTTAAAGGAATAGGGGCATATTATTACCCTGGCTGCGCCCAAAGTGTGTACTTGTATTTGTCTAAAACCATAGCTACAAGTGCATCCGTAATAAAATTAACATGTAAAACGTAATGCAAGTACGCCCTTTGTTGTACTGGACAAAAATGCAAGTATGTCTTTTGTAAGACGACCTTGAAATGCAAGTAAGCCCTTTGGGCACAGCTAGAGCGACATGCTTGTTAAAAAAAACATTCATAAAAAAGAAGAAGTCATTTACTGTATACAAAAAATTGCTGTGATTATCACGTCATACTATTTTTCTATAAAGTATTGCTCACATGTAACGTAAAAGTTACGTGCGTTGATTCGCGTCAATGGACAATGGTCAAGTTGGGACAATGTAAACAAATGGAACCATTCACATAGTTTTTGAAAATTACATGTGAACGGCTCCATTTGATTGCATTATTTCAACTTTGTTTATCCGTTGCAATACAAGTCGACTCACGTAACTTTTATGTTAAGTTTGAACAATACTGAACATGTTTGCATTGTTACAAGACACTTAAATTACTAGTTAAAAAAAAATACTATCAGTAATAGTTGAGTGTGATTCAACAAAGCAAAGGTCTTAGCAATCTTAGGATCATAGGATCTTTAAACATAGTTAGGTGAATTTCAGTTTAGGTTTGTTATTCATGGTATAGGTGACCTAAATGCTTTGATGAATCACATCCGTTGTAATAGAAGACTATGATTTTTAATACTTAAAACAACTACGTATTTACAGAAGGTAAAAGGTTACTTACAATTTGTTTCTCAGAATACTTGTTGGAAGATAGTAAGTTGACAGCTTCCATGTGCCCAAAGTCAATATCATGACCCAGTAAGAAGATAAAGAGAAGCTTGCACACATATTTCTTCTTCTGGTAGCCATCAAGGGTCTTGTCTCCTTTGAACTTGCTGCGGATGTTAGCTAGCTCTTTGTTAATCCTCTTAATCTCAGCCTCCTTACTTTTACCTAGAACAATACAGTAACCAGTGTGTTTTAGTCAAGAAAAGTATAGTTCTAAAATACAATTAACTTACAGAACAAGTGATTAAATTACCATTTATTTTTCAATTTAATTGTGCTAGAAGGCTAAATAGCAAGCAACCTTTCTAAATACATACAACATACTGCAACTTAATAAAAAATTAGCTAACTTTTCAGTTACAAATGCAAATTAAAAACAACCATTCACTTGAATATGTAAGTTTCATGTAAGTATGTTTTAACCAATGTAGTGAAACCTTATATATATAGGCCTATATATATATATATTTTTGTATTGAAATAATATTAATTAAATAAAATTCCACTTTGCAATACTTGACAAAAGAAAATATTTTATGTAAAAACGCACACATAGATTGTAAAACAAGAGAAAGAAAGGTGGACATTACATGACTGTGAGATGAAATATAACTTCTAACCTAGGCCAGAATGCGTTCAATTTTGGCACGGGTAAGAAATTAAATTCTCTCTTATGAGGGGTTCCTGTGAGCTGATACTCACCTCCCTTTCTCCAAGTATTCCAATCTACCTATACTTGGTCTAGTTAAAGAATACCAGATCCACATGATAAAAGATTGATGTAAATGGCTTTAAAACGAGTCAGCCGCAAGAGTGTGTTTTTCCATCAGATCTTTTTGAATGAAAACAAAGTTATTTAAAACTACAAATCACACTGGGCTGTAAGCTGCAACCTCTAGTTAAACCTTAGTTATCTTTTTTTAATTGTTGCAACAATCAAAATAACAACTTAACTACGGTTTAACTAGTTAGTTAGCGTTGCAGCTTACGGGGGAGTAAGAATAAAATAGGATATTAATATGATTGATTCCCACATTATTATTGTTTAGCAAATAAAAGTGATGTTCAAAAATTACGAATATTTGTATTCAAAGCAAATAGTGTAATGAGTAATGGTTAAAAAAAAAAAAAAAAAAAAAAGGGGGGGGGGTGGGAGGTGCACGATCGATGCGATTCCACTATCCAGCCTGCCTCGATTTTCCACGGTTCCTGAGGTTGTCAAGGCGAATACAGTTTGTTTGTTTTTTTGTTTTTTTCTGTGGTCAGTCCGCGTGTGCGGTTTCTATTGTACTCGTCAATAAGACAGTGTTTTAACCGGACTATGGTAAAGGTATGGCACAATAACACAATATCGCAACATATATTATATAATATATTTTTGTGCAATTTATCTTTTCATGTTAAACATAGACATGTGTGTTTAAAAGTAATCAAAATTAGCATAAAATAATAATAATTGCGCGTGTATAATTTATTTATTAAAAGTAATTTTATTTAGCATAAAGAAGCTTGCTTACACGCCGATTTTTGGCGACATACATGTATATGCGGCACGAGCCACATAGTATAGAGATAAGTATCCGGAACATTGTTATCATGTGAGCTAGGGGCGTAGATGTAGCCGCATCAATGACAGTCAGACGAGTCGTGTTAACAAGTGATAACAGATGGATGGTAGGAAAGGGGGCGTGGCAATACATTTTCAATCAGTAACTTGTCAATATCACTATTAATTAGTATAGTATCACGAACTACAGTAGCTAAAATTATATCAATTTCCATAACAACAAATTTAAATGTTTCAATTTAATTGCAGCGTGTATTAAAACTTTGAATATGTATATTTTTATAAGTTTAATGCAGTAATCGAAATGATAATTAAGGCAACCTAAATCAATAATAATATTATTTTTGCAAATTATATTTAGTTGATGATGATTTTAAGATAAGTCACTTCTTAAAATTAATAATTAAAAAAGAAAAGAAAAATCTTTCTATCGTATGAATGAACAATAAAAAAAATAACATTAAAAAAAAGCGAAATTATTTTTATGAACAAAGACTTATTTTTATGTATCTTTTTATAGAAAATAATAATAATAAATAAATTGACGTTTTGATGTGTGGAAATCCCCAGTCGCGATCTTTAATACTGCTTTGTAAGTACAGTAAGTAGAGTGGCAAAATAAATTGCGTTATTTTATACTTACAATTTCTGATATCAGAGATGAAGACTGCAAGTCCTCGCATACCATCTCCTCGCACTGCCGGCATCTTGGTGCCTGCTTTGGTGCCACCTACTCTGCACCTACCTAGCTCACCACCTGTTTTACATGACAAAATCAACACAAACATTAATAGTATAACAAGAATTACGTTAGACTACAGAGAAATAAAACAAGCAGAGAAAATACTGATAAAAACACGCGATAATACTTTTGTTATCAAATCAGAGTGAATTACTAAGAAAAGAAAGGATGTTGTAATTCATCATTTTCTTGTTTTGTTTCATGGAATTTATGACGAAGTATATTATAATTCAAGTATTTGAATAAGTGCAGGTAGTATATAAAATGTTTGTTTTTGCTACTTTTGTTAACGCAACATGTATACGCGATTATCATAAGTGTTATCATTTTAATTAAATGTATTTTGTTCATGAGAATAACATTGCAAATTCAGCACAATTAGTTTGAATGGTAAAATACATTATAATTGTGTGTGTACTGTACTGTATATACGCAATGAAAAAGTAAAAATACGTCCTCAGGCTACGCTTAAAATATATAATATTGCTATATCGATAAATTAACCAATAAATAAAAATAATATTATTTATGGACCATTGCATTTTTTTCTTAAAACATTTCATTGCACTTTCATATTTTGCATCAACGATAAATTTTGGTGAGAGGTCAAAGACCTTTACGTGGTGTAATGTTGTTGTTTACTCGGACACCAAGAGACGAACGCGGACAGAAATAAACATAGAAAAATACTTTGCGCTGTAGTACGAATACGATATTAAGTTTTTTGTTCGTATAGAAAATACGTATTACTTTCTGCACTAATTATTTTTTTACGCTCTTTTGATGTAATTTTAGTTTTACTATGAATATTATGCAATGTAAAATAATATACGTATTATGTAATTTTACTATACTATAATAATTACAAAATAATAATGAATTGTTAGTATTTTTAATACAGACAGACCATTGAATTACCGCATAGTCGTAAAGAGCAATTATCTTTTTCTCTCTCATAATTTGACTCTTTTATGTAGAGAAATTTAATTAACCGGAAGAACAGCCTAGATTTTCCCAGATAAATACCTTCAAGTCAGTAAAATATATACAAAAGTTGTAAAATGCTTGTTTTATACGGAATAACACTCCTAACTAACTCGATTATGAGCAGCTGAAATGCACTATACAGTAATACAAATCCCCCCTTCGTGGCAAAGTAGTAAAGTCCATACTTAAATGCAAGTTTCGCAAGAGTATTATTTATAAATATAAACACCCAGATATGAGTGATTACAATATGTATTGTTATTGCTTGCAATAGTATTTTACAAGCGCAGAATACTGAAAATGAAAATACAATATTTATCGACTTTTTTATAAATTTACATTCAAGGGTTTGGTTGGAACGTCTTTTGATGTATTTTTATTTTAATTTATTTTTGCTTCATTAAAAAAAAAAAAATCACAATAATTGTGGATGAATGCAAATTTTTGTATGTAATTTTGTAATTTTAATGGGAAAAAGTAAGAAATAAAATGAAAATCCAGCTGTTTTTGTAAGAGGTGCCTTCCACTTCGGCTTACTTTTCTCTCACTCGTCGGTATTGTATGTTCTGCCAGCTATTGATCAGTGGATTTTGAAGGGACGCGTGCGCGCCAGACAATTTCTCGGTCGGTATGACGTAAAAGTGTTCCGCGATGGCGCGGTTGCTCGCAGGACACTTTCTGCCCACTCTTTGGACTCGTGATTTTCGCCTTTATTTTAGTAACAAAAGAAAAAATTTACACGCCCACTCATTAATGAAAAATATAGTAGTTGCTCTGTATTTATTTGTTGCTTCAATAAATTAGATACCGTATAATTATTTATATAACTGGACAATAAAATAAATGAATAATTTATCTCGTAAAAACGTCTCGATTTTTGTAACTGTAAAGAAAAAGCTGATTGAGGATAAAATTAAGACTTTCCATCCTTTGAAAAATGACATATTATACTACCATGATACAGTATTAATTTTATGAAGATATATTAAATATTATAAAACGCAAGCATACATACACATGCATAGTATGCATACATATAATTATGTATTAAAGTTATAGGACTTTTGCCTTCGGGAAAAGTTCAAGTTGAATTAGCCGATTACTTTTCCGATCTTGTTTACCCGTTCATCAATTATTGCATAGTTTATGGTTCTATTTAATATTTCCATTCAAATATATCTCTTGAAATGAAAAGTAACAACAAAATTCTTGTCACCTCACAATAAAAATTAGCATAACGATGCCGTCACCGGTATGTAGGTCGCGAGGTGCCGTAAGCTCTATTTTGAACTTAATTTTCAAGGAGTATAAAAAATTACTTATAAATAAATTAAATATTAAACAACACTAAATATTAGTTAATATAAGATGCTAAAAAAATTAGCACAGGAAAGTAAAGAGGGAGTTTATTACCGGCGTTTTCGTAATGCGAATGACGTTGGAGTTGGAAGTCAGTCAAGGTTGGTGTCAAGTTTACACCAATATTATGCATACCAAAATTACAATTATAATAAAATACGTTTTATTCAACATAAAAATGTTGATTTCAAAATTAATTTACATCAAAACATTATTTTATTGGCAGGAAAAACATTAAAAAATAGATTTTATCATGAAAAAAAAAAATCAGGGAAGCGATTCCAGTGCTCGGGAACAAGGAATGCAAAGAAATATTTTACATTTCTTCAACGGTTTTTAATAATATTTTGACATAAAATAAATTAAGGATTTATTGCAGTCTTACCTTGGGTATATGATAGCTACTAAAAAGTTGCACTAATGCAGTTTACACACGAAAAATTTCAATGAATCACACGGCTGTTCCGCTGGATTACGTTCGCCATTTGCCGATTACGCACCACCCACTTTTCATTTCGGGACAAGAGTCGACACCTATTGCTCACATAACTAACTACATGAACATCAGTTTGTCACATAAATTTGAAACTTTCCCAATTTTCATTTTTTAAATTTACAAAATAATTTCATTAATCTCCACCCACAATGACAATAAATATTGTTAACTTATTATATAATTTTATAAAAACATGATTTGTAAAACTCACATAAATAAAATAAATTTGTAATTCTATATAATAGAGAAATCTTACAAGAAGCACCATTGGCACCATTGTATTATATAGCCTATATTATATGGTGTAAACAAGAAATGATTTATGAATTTTGTAGCCTTTTTAACACTATACTGGTAGTATAATATACTAGATTATCGGATTGAAATACTTGCATCTCAATTTCAGTAATACTTCTTTTATTAAAAAAAAAAAAAAAAAAAAAAAAAAAATTAATTCACCACATCTGATTCAGATTTTATAGACCAATTTTAACACATTTACAATTATAATTTTTTTTTAAACAAAAATAGTGCAAGATGAAGATGAAGTGAAATATAACATACACAAATGAAATTAGATTTATTTCTTTTTGTTCTCCTGTTGGTCAGCTAATTCCAACACTCTACGAGACATTTTGAGGAAGAGTTCGAACAACATTACTGATGAGTCCATCTCGTATTCTCCATGCAACAAACGTTCTTTCCAAATCAACACATTGCCTAATTCTATTTGCTCCATGGGAGTTAGCATCTCTTCCAGCTGCAAAAACAAAAAAATAGTATGTATAGGAAAAATGCAGTGCAACAAAATTCAACTTCTAAACAAATATGATACATGCACTAAATAATTTAACATTATGAACTTTTTTTTTTTTTTTCTGTACTGCTTTATTCAAATTTATTTATTAAATACATGGCCATAAAATGATGCCATTTGTTTTAAGATACGATATTTACATAGCATGAAGTTGAAAGGTATAAACAAAATTAAGTAATATACCTAATGAACATACAAAAAGCCCGATAGAAAAAAATAAAGATAACCATGGTTATCTTTTTTTTCTATCGGGTTTTTGCATATTTAAAAAAAAAAAAAAAAAAGAAGAAAGGACCACATGGTTTAATGATATAAATGTTAGAAGGTGGTTGTTTAGCTAGGATAATTTAAACGAGCTGTATATTATACATCCTATCGATCTTGTTGGAAAAAAAGGGTCTATCTTGTTTTTTGTCACAGTAAGCAAAATGTCTATTTAGTTCCCGAAAAATGGAGATGGCGCTTGAAATAGACATTTTGCTTCGCGTGACAAAATAAGAGATAGACATTTTGCTTTGCGTGACAAAATACAATATATACATTTTATTCGCAACAAGATCGATATGACTGTTGGAAACTGTATTACTGGAAGTGCTCTACTACAATGTTCAATGTCCACTTGACCGTGATTTTTTTTCTGCTATAAATGGTCTAAAATAGAAAAATGAAATATTTGCGTTGATCAGAACATTTTTTTTCAAGCCAAGTGGACAATTAGTGAATAAGTGTAAGTGGAGCACCCTTGATAGTGATTTTTTTTAAATTATTTTATTTACTATTATTATTATTATTATTATTTTATTTTTTTTATTTAACTCATATAGAATACATATTATACAGTTTTTGAGGTCATTATATATTAATCCGCTTCAGAGAGATATTCGCTCGTGTCGAAGCAATATCATAGTTAAAAATTATAAAAAAAAAAGGTAAGAAAGATTAGGTGATTGTCTAATGCAATTGTCTAATGCATTATAATGCAATGATAAAGAAAAGGATAGAAAAACCAGCAAGGGCCTTACCACAGTAGAAGTTCTATGGAGAGTTCGAGGTCTTGCATGGCACAGTATAATGTTATAAAAGTTTCTTTATAACTGAGAGCTTTCGTCATATATTAATGACATTATCAATCAAAAGAGAAAATTACTTGAGCACATCACTGAGCAGTGTCTTGTCTTGTACAAGACAAGTGTTTTGTGAGTACAAGACAAGACACTGCTCAGTGATGTGCTCAAGTAATTTTCTCTTTTGATTGATAATGTCATTATCATATGACGAAAGCTCTCAGTTATAAAGAAACTTTTATAACATTATACTGTGCCATGCAAGACCTCGACCTCTCCATAGAACTTCTACTGTGGTAAGGCCCTTGCTGGTTTTTCTATCCTTTTCTTTTATCATTGATCCTAACCGCGATGGTTTTTTTCCTTAAATTGATTGTTATTATAATGCAAGGACTTAAAAGGAAAAAAAAATGTTTTAAGCCACAATATATTAATGGTAAACAATAAATACAATAAATAGTACATATAACAATTAGTGCTCATTAAATTGAACAATAATATACCCGGTAACATGAAAATTCTCTAATTTGTAGATCGTTGATTTGGAGACGCAATTAAGTTCTAGTGAAGAATGTGCTGCATAATATTTTAATTGTCTTTTATTTTACTGTTTAATTATTTTTCAATTCAATTGTTAAAAATAATTGTTCACCTAACAATTTTTATGTCTTTATTTTTTATTTTTGTAACATGAATATATCAACTCATAGTTATAGTATAAAGCTTCAATACTTACAATTTCCTTGTACTCAGGAGATTTCTCCTCTATTCCTTGCACAGAAGTATACAGTGCTTCCACTCGCTCTCGCTTGGCCAGCAAGTACTTGGCACGCTTGGTCACATGTTCTTGACGTATCATCGATGAGTAGAGAGCCACGTAGCATTTCTCTGAACACATGCGCACAACCTGGGGAAAAAAAAAATCAACTAATTTTTATTGAAATTTTAAAAGTATTTTCTGAATATGTATTGTAACATAGAGCAAGTTAGTATGTAAGTTGATGTAATCCAAAAAGTACCTAAATATATCTACAGTCTTGCATCGCTGCTTAGTTATGACTGTATGGTAATGAGAAATAAAATTTAGTTATTTTTCCTTCCATGAAACACACATATTTTCATCTTATAGGGTGGTTTCATTCATGTTAAAGTCGACGTCATAAGTGAGTACTAAATAACCTTGGCCGGTATAGGAAAATGGCACATTTTGCCAGTTTAAAAATACTTTGCAATTTTTTTTTTGTGAGCATTGATGCTGTTAACAGGTTGAATTACTTCAAGTATGCAAGAAAAATAATAATGACCAAAAAATAGCTAATTTTCCAAAGAAAATAGCCAAAAATTAGGTTTGTCCTATGCTGAGCAATAATAATAATAATAATTAAGGGCTTTTATTGGGCGAAATCAGGCATACAACCTCTCAATTGATAGAGAGAAACCAAATGAGAGTTGGCGCCAGGCAGCAGCGTCAACTGAAAATCTCAAATGGCGATAGAGGTTTAAAAATATATCATGCCATATATTTGATATATTGTCTCAAGCTGTTATGCACGGCCCTATGCACGCAAATGCGTGCAAGGTGATGAGAACGTTTATGCATATGCATGTATAACTAATTAGGAGTTACAGGAATTTTAGTAGAAGGCGAGGGGTTGCAAGCACAGCAATATATTGTACATAACAAATAAATATAACCCAATAGTTACATACGTTTCGCCTTACCTACCCTTACGTTACACTGCCTGTTACACTGATGAGCCTAGTATGTAATATGTAACTATTGAGTTATTAGGATATCTAGTTAAAAGGATATATAACTATTGAGTTATATTTATTTTTTATGTACAATATATTGCTGTGCTTGCAACCCCCCGCCTCCTACTAAAATTCCTGTAACTCCTAATTAGTTATACATGCATAAATGTTCGCATCACCTTGCAAGCATTAGCGTGCATAGGGCCAATGTGTTTTATCATAAAATCTTTTTATTATCAATCATACATTGAATAGTCAATTTTTCATTAATATTTATTATGTGTTCCTATAATCGTTTTTATTAATATCCCATCTAGTTGATTTTTTTTAACTTCACTAACCTGTTTGAAGTTGATGTAAAAGAGATAAGAGGTGGGTCCTTTGCCTGCCTCACCCCCCACTCCTAATTTGAGCTCTCGTACTTGCAGAAAATTGTTATCCATGAGAAGATATGTCAATTGTTTTGTATCTTTGGCAGGCAACATGGCAAGGTTTTGAATCTGATCTTGGTCCTGGTACTGTTTGTGTCGCACCACACTGAAACACAAATTTATTTGATTTATTTCAAATTTATCATAATAGGAATAAATAGGCTATATTTGATGGGAAAAATAGACCTTGAAATGTAAATACGACCTTTGGCAGCGGCCACATCAATTTATTCACACAGGGGAGTGGGAAAAAAAATGTACATATTTTATTGACACTAGAACAATACCGGTAGGATAGAAATAGAACAAGAGAAATTAGAGTACCGTGTATTGAAAATTAATGCAAAGCAAAATTCTCTAATTTTGATAGTTAATGATAGTTAGTCAAATTAATTCACTAGACATTACTAGGACCTTTTTTATGAAAAGAATTTAAAAGGATGGATTATTCTGTGCAAAAGCTCTCTAACTCTCTATCATCTTTTACTTTTTCTTCCAATCTGTGTAAAACTCGCCATGCATACAAGTATGAACCAAGAATCAGGTGGTGACGTGCGGGGTGATGGCTGGTTGCCTGCTTCCTTGCATTGGGGCATGTGGGGAGGGGAGTAAGGCGTGCATCATCCGGCACTCGCTTCTGTCCCATCTCTCATTATCGCATGGCATACAGTATGAACCACACGTATCTAGCGGTGATGCTTGGTATGGGTTGAGCATATTATATTGCCGTGGGCTGCTGAAGAGTGCCTGAGACCCGGGATGTTTTTTGTATATTAATTTATTAATGTACTATATTCAGAGCGGATATGGACAAAACGAGCCCAGCCAGATCGAGATTTGGGTCGTGATGATATTTGGTATGTATATGGCTAGCTTTTGCACAAAATAACCCGTCCCTTTAAAATCTTTTCATAAAAAACGTCCTATCAATGTCTAGTGAATTAATTTGAATCCCTGTCCCAGTAACGAACAAAATTAGAGAATTTCGCTTTGCATTAATTTTCAATCCACGGTGCTCTAATTTCTCTCGATATATTTCCATCCTATCATTAACCGCAATATTTTTTTCATATATTTATATTGTATTGACACACAGTATAACCCATCATTCTAAGGCATATTTAATAATATTTTGAAATATTATCTAGCATACATCTACACTAGAAATTTGATCCCATTTCCCAACAATTTATAAATTAGAGAATATTCACGTTTAATTAATTTTCAATTTAGCATGCTCTAATTGTTCTACATACTAATTCCATGTATACTTATTTTTTTTAACATTTATACAATAGGAATGGAAGGAAAAAAATTCCTATTGGAAAAAGGATATTAAAAGTAATACACAGTGCAGAGGAAACAATAAGTTACGGAACAGGAACAAAACTAATAAGCCCAATGATATCTAAAGTGTTTACTTAATTAGCCTGAAGTATTACTACTGTACCATGATAAGAGTGCATTTATTTGCTTTATTTCCTTGTTTATTTAATATCAATAATATTTTATAATTTTCAGTAAGAACTACCAAAGTTAGTTACTATTACTGACAGGCAATTTTGTCACTTACTTAATTTAACTTAAAGCGATACTTAACCCTAAAAATAAGTAATTTTAATTCTTCTCTAAAATAATTTAATAGAAATCAGTCGTTTGTTTTACTTTTCTAGCCCACGGGATAAGCGAGCCCCGCTAGGGTAAAGAGGAAATCTCTGACGTCAGAGATTTTCTTTACTGTGCGAGTAAAAAATCTGTACACCTTTTCAGGTAAGCTTAGCAGGTAGAGCAAGGGGTACAAATTTTTTACTCTCATAGTAGAGGGGCGTGTACTCTATATCGTTACTCTCGCGGGGCTCGCTTATCCCGCGGACTAGAAAAGTCAAATAAACGACTGATTACTATTGAATTGTTTTAGAAAAACATGTGACGTTAAAATTTGATAGGGAGAAACCAAATGAGAGTTGGCGCCACATGTTTGTCCATACCGCGATGGTATCTTTCCTTTTCCTAGATACAATTGTTTTAGAAAAGAACAAAAAATACTCATTTTTAGGGTTTAGTATCGCTTTAACAAAATAATAAACACTGTAACATTTAAAGTGTCTGCTAATAATATTTACGTAAGTCAAACAACTTAATTTTTATGAATATTTAACTAACCGGAAAATGCGACCTCCTTGTTGACCAAATTGTTCATCTACAATCCTTTCAAGAGCAGCCCAAGTAAGCTCTTCTAAGACATTTTCCATGGACACTTGATACTCATCTGCAAAGCCAATCTTCAGGATTTTACTTAAATCTTCCACTGCAACATACAGTAAAAAGTGTTTGTTAAATTCAGGTATAAATTAAATTGCACATTTCAAACTATTAAGTACTGTACAGTAAACTCTCAATTTTGTGAAATGCTCAGTTGGGTCCACAACAGTCTTTAATATAAGCATTGCAATGTTAAAGCTCTCAATTTTGTGCCATTTAATTTTGTGCAATGGCCATTTTCTGGGTCCCCTTAGATTTCACAAAAGCAAAAGTTTGCTGTATTAATTGTAACATTATATATACACAAATGTGAAGCTAAAATAGGATAGAGAGGAACCAAATGAGAGTTGACGCCAGGCAGCAGCGTCAACTGAAAATCTCAAATGGGGATAGGTTTATAAAATATATATATTTTATAAACCTATCCCCATTTGAGATTTTCAGTTGACGCTGCTGCCTGGCGTCAACTCTCATTTGGTTCCTCTCTATCCTATTTTAGCTTCACATTTGTGTCCATACCGCGATGGTACTTTTCCTTTTCCTAAATACATTATATATACAGTAATAGAAAGAAAAGAAGAGAGAGAGAGAGAGAGAAAACCCTGTTTTTAGTTCAAATCAAAGTAATATTGTGAAGCAATATTACTTATGAGGCTCACTCACACGTTTAACATTGTAGAAGATAGGGACTGACGTGAGTTTAACAGGTAACTGGAAGTTGACCGATGGGGAATAGACCACTACTCCACTCTACTATCTTTCTATTATACTATATTTCCCACTATCTTTCTATTTTTCTACTCCCTGGCTTACATAAAGTTTGTTTTTTGGTATATTCGTTGCATTTCAAATATTTGGCGCGCCTCGGAGTAGCAGCCAATCCGCGGTGGAAGCTAAGCGTCCACCGAGGCTGCGGGTATATAAGGCCGCGCAGTCTACTCTCTGGTAGATCACTGCTTCTCTCTCCTCACCATGCTGATGAGGCCCAGTAGGCCGAAACAGCGTTGTCCATGGTTAGAGAGAGTCGCGCCGAGTATTTTGGTGTGACGTTTTTGCTAATTAATTTACTTTTGTAAGCCAAAAAATCCTCTAATTAATTAACTAATCTCTATTTGCTTACGAGCTTCTAGTTCATACCACCGTGCATACGGCGCACTATGCGTCATATTTCGGCCTGGGTTTGAATATTTTTCTCTCTCTTTTGCGGGGTCCCTGAACTAAGCTCATTATCTCCCATTCCCCAAAAATCTTTTACCTCTCTTTTTTATGTGTTTCTATCTATCTTTTAATTATCAACCTATCGCAAAGTCGATTTTTTCCTAATTATATATTTATATATAGAACAAATTGATTATTTAATTTAATATTCCTTCATTATGATAAATTTGAAAGAAAAGAAGAGAAGAAACCAGCAAGGGCCTTACCATAGTGAAGAAGTCCCATAGTTCAGTAAAAATCTAGCTAGCACAGAGATAAAAAACTAACGTATTGGATATATTTCAGCAATAAACTCCAAGAGAGATGGAGTGTGCTTTGCCTTCATCAGTTGTCCTCACGCCAGACTCAGAGAGAAACTATGAATCCGAGTCTGTAAGTACTGATGAAGGCAAAACTCACTCCATCTCTCTTGGAATTTATTGCTGAAATATGCCCAATGTGTTTGTTCGTTTGTTCGTTTGTTCCTTTTTTTTTTTTTTTTTTTTTTTTAACTGTGCTAGAAAGATTTTTACCAAACTATGGGACTCTCTTCACTATGGTAAGTCCCTTGCTGGTTTCTCCTATCCTTTTCTTTCAAATTTATCATGCCTAACCGCGATAGTTTATTTTCCTTAATATACTTCCTTCACCATATTATATTTTAACAATTTTACTCACTAAGGAACTCAATGTAATCATTGAGGAAGGTATGAAGATCAGTATTAGGGTAAAGGTGGCGGACCTCCTCAGCAATGTGTGTCTTGTGAATTGGTCGTGAAGTTGGCAGCCAAGGGTCATGGTTAGACATCAGTTTCAGTAATACTCGCACCAGGTTGCCAGCATGTATGTTTGATCTCTCAGTCAAGGCCTCTGCAAGCATCTCCTCTCTGGAATACATTTAGACACACAATGAAGTAAAACTAATAGATAATACTGTACTTGAAACATTCCTAGATAAGCTCGTTTTGTACTTAATAAAACTTTAAAAAAAAAAAAAAAAAATTGTAAGTATTTTGCACCAATGCATGTTACAAAATTATTCTACGTGAATGTTGCAAAGTGTAAAATAATAATTTGCACTCGTTGCGGCGGGTGGGCCCGTTCCAACCCAGTTTTTGTCTTTTTTTTTTTTTTTGTCTTTTTTTTTGTCTTTTTTTTTTTTTTTTATTTTTTTTTTTACATTTTTCTATCGCCTGTAGCTGCATTGAATGCATTGTAGCTGTGTAATGATAGGTTTTTACTATCATTTTCTTTTTAAATTCCTTCTTAATAATAATTAAACTTAAAAACTACTGTATACTCTTGATTTTGTGATTTCAATTCTGTTAATTTGCTCAATATTGTGAAATGCTCAGTTGGGTCTGCAGTAGTCTTCAATATAAGCTTGGCAATGTTAAAGCTCTCGATTTTGTGAAATTCAATTTTGTGGAATGGTAAATTTCTGGGTCTCTTGTGATTTCATAAAATCAAGAGTTTACTGTATTTTGGTTTATATACATTATCATTTGGGGTGAAAAAAATAATAATAGAGGAACCAACAACATACTATGACTCTTGTTTGTTTCCCAATTCTTTCCTTTGATCTTTATTATTGATACCACATTATTTCAAAATTTATAGCTCTATTATTTCTTTATTCAAAATTAAATTTGATATTTGCTGTGACGTCTACAATAACAACTTGTACGGTGATATATACATACATACATACATATCATGACGCTATAAATCCCTTTCGGGGTAAGCCAACAACACAGATGTTTTATCCTGACCCAGTGATAGACCTCCACAACTTCCTATCCTGACACACTTCACTTGCTTCCGCCAGTCTCATACCTTGTTTCATACATTCCCTTTTGCATTTCATACTGCGTACATTCTTATTTTTCAAACATCTTCCAACCACCTCAGACCATGATGTTTTAGGCCTGCCTCTATCTCTCCTTTCATCCACTCTACTATGAAATACCTGCTTTGCTATTCTTTCATCACCCATTCTCTCATATATACACACACATAAAAACACCTTTACATTGCAACTTTATGAACAGGTTAAAATTTAAAATATTACTTTTACTCTAAAAGCTTCAAGTAAAGTTTATAGAATTAAGATTTCTAAATTACCATCTGTAGGTATTTCTTAAAGGCATAGAACACTTTGAACAAAAAGCATGTATCCTAACATACTGTACCTAAATATCAATGTTGATTTGACCAGAGTTATTGATTTCTTATTTATTTTACATTCACAAAATGTCAGCTGCATGTTTATGATGTCACAGCTTGCCTGTTTCCGCTCACGTGGACTAGTAAGCTATGACATCATAAACATGCATCTGACATTTTGTAAATTGAAAATAAATTAGAAATCAATGACTCCGGTCAAATTAATGTTGATATTTAGGTATGTTAGGATACTAGACATGTTTTTTGTTCAATGTGTTCTATTCCTTTAAGATTTAAAAGTTTACCATTGGTAGATACTTGGATGAAGTGCTAATAAATAAATAAATACTAAATCATGATCTAACCTGAGTAATAATGTTATACGAGACGGTCTTATTTTCCAGAGAGTTCTTTTGTCATTTTGGTCTGTCACATCAAAGTTATCCGCCTCAAGCTTGGCATTGAGTGCTGGCATGTCAAGCTCCTCAAGTTGAAACATGTTGTTCTCCCGCACCTCCACCGAAGGCATTTCCTCTGAACTGTTCAGACGTGAGCACACTCGACACACAAATCCTTCATAAACCACAGCCTTCAGCTTTTCTTGCATGATCAACAGTGCAGACTCTGCATTAGGAGCTGTTAGTAAAGAAAAATATATATATATACTTATAAGTGCTGAATTCATACTAAAAATCTTGTCTACAATTATAAACAAATAAAATAAATTAAAGGGGGGGGGGGGGGAGGGGAGGGATTGTCTGTTATAGAAAGTATTATTTACATGGCATGTAAATTTGACATCATGGATATAGAAACAAGATTGGAAGCTATTGTGGAAAAAACGTTCCCTTAATGATGTAAAATATATAGGAAAAAACCATCGCGGTTGTAATTCAAATTTTCACCGCAACAATGCAAGAATACAAAATTACATAATAAAATTGGTGCTGCAATCTGGGGGAAATTTTTAAAATTTCCCCCAGATCGCAGCGCCATTTTCTTTTTACATGTTGATTGTTGCGGTGAAATTTTGAACTACATCATTAAGGGAACGTTTTTAAGAATGGGCAATAATACAGAAGCTCACCATCGTGTTTGACATCCATTGACAGGTAAATAAAGTTGCAACAGCATTGTTGCAAATTTATTTATGATGTAAAAAAATGAACCCTTTCATAGGGTTTTAAAACTGACTGATATCTATGGATACTGATGGGCAAAGTTGGCAACACCCAGCTTTCTAACTGTCAATACGACAGATACCGATAACTGCATGTGGTGGACAGTTGTCTTTGTTTACATAAGCACATTTGTTAGTATTTATCAATAATGGTGCATGTGAAAGGGGCAATATGTTTAAATATTAGTGCAGCTTGGTCCATTGGTATCCATAAATTTTCCTCGTATGCACAGTACACTTACTCATGTGAAATAGGCAAATTCGTGTAACTGACAGTGTCTATCAACGTGTGTTGAAGGACGTCAAATTTACATTCCATGTGAATGATATTTAAGGAAAAGCACTAAATAATGACAATATGTACATTTACGTACATTACACTAAATTAATTTATAATGAAATATGACAAAAATAATGACTGATTGAAGGAAGGGATACAATCAGGACCAATTTTATTATTATTATTATTTCATATTCTGAAAGAGGGCTGATCCTGGACCAATTGATATGTGATTTTTAAACATAGCTCATTAACTATTTTTAATTCATTGTTGAAGATCGAAATATGATGTTATGGTTCATAACTTTTACAGGAGCGTGCACACAAAAGTTACTGATCTCATATGCAAAAGTTACTTACTGTGACGTCATATCACGATTGTTAAAAATTATACACAAAATACTTAACGAACTCAAAATTTTGAAAATCGCAAATCATTCGATTCAGGATGATACGGATACCTTGTTTCAGAATATGTAATAAAATCACCAATAAAATTTATTTGGTCTCTCTCATTAACTTAGTTTCTAAAATTATAACTTTGAAAGGTTAATTTGTAACTAAAAGTAAAGATAGTTTTAGAGTATATTTTGATAGGTCCGAAAGTGAACTCATGTGTTTAGCTAAACACATAAACAGTAGTCGGCTAGGGGTGTTGTTGCATGTACTAAGGGCGGGGAGGGGGGGGGGGGCAAAGAAATATTGAAATCGAAGAAATACAAGCAGAATACAAGTTGCTGTTTTTCTCACCCTGCTGAGTATTTTTTAGCCGACTGGCTGCTTGAAGGACAATTTCTGAAGCGCTGGCTTGTCCCAGTTTAATTAGTGTGTCAAGCAGCAATTCGCCTTCATTGCCAAATTTTGCTTTCAATACAGGAACACTCCTGAAAACAAGAATTAACCATCCATGGGATTCACAAATAAGTACAAACATATTCAAAAAAATGTCCAGAAATATAATTTTAGCAAACAAGTTTGCATATCTACCTAATATAACGTTGCAAAAACATCACTTTATCTTTTTTGATGTAATACAGAATAGAGGCACCAGTTGACGTTTTGCTGAAGCTTACAATGTTGTAATTTATCAAGCCAATCAAAGCTACACGAACCTAAAAAGAATCATAATTAAACATGTGTTTCATATTGCATTAGAAGGAACTTTTGGGACATTTAATAAATATTATACATACATAAGTGAAATACAATTATTGATGATTAAATGTACAACATTAATATTGATGTTACCTTTGCTTCATTAAGCCGGGTGAATGCTTTAATTTGATTTAGTGTCCTGTGCCCAAAACAGTACAAATGTATGGCAACTTTTTCAGCCTCATCACCGAACGTTTCTTTCATAAATATAGAGCAAAGCTGGCGATGATGGAAGCTTCCTGCCATTTTAGATAAAGTTTATGATAGATATATTAAGCATTTAGTTAAAATTACTAATAATTATACAACAAAACTGCAATTCTTTGACGACCATTTACAAACTGCCGGCAATGTGAATGATACTGAAAAATGAAAACATGCCGCGGAGTCAGCTGGAAGAAAGCGCAAGTTGTTCTTCAATTGTTAAATTTTACTATTACCGCGAATCGGAACGTTCATTTAAAAGTTTTAAGCACACGCACACGCACACAGAGAGATAACCACACGCACGCAACTTACGCAACGCAAATCATTTAGTCTTAAGACTACTTTACTACTTTATTTTACTTTGCATTAATTCAAATAAATTTTCTATTAAAAAAGTGCCCAAACAGGCATTATATACGAAAAAAAAATACCATAATAATTTAATTTTAAATAGAGGTTAATTATGGTCTACTGTATATCAGATCGATTAATACAGTATAATTGTATAACTATAAATACTATATGCCTCTATATATTTATTTTATAGTCTGCTTACTTAAATGCACGTCAATCCTATATGCAATTGGATCACACTATAATAATGAGCCATTGCAAATCAAATGTTATATATACCTATATACTCATGAGAGAGACAGATGAGAAAAATTTATAATAAAACACGAAATATTGAATTTTCACAAATTTATTATTTCTACATGTTGTACATAAAACAATGAAACAACTACATAGACAACTCTGCATTTTTTTTAATAAAGTACACATTTAATTAAGTAGGGGGGGGGGGGGAAAGGGGATGATGTTGTCATGTTGTCATATATTGATATGACAAGTGCCTAAATTATGATATATAATATATATTTTTTTTATAATTTTCAGATGGACTCCTCCACCAGGAATGGTGTACCATTTTCGAAAAGAGGGATGGGGGTAACATTTTTTCTTTGATTTTTTTTTATTATATAATATTTATTATAATTAATATTTTACAATGTCCAATTAAGGAATTAATTAATATACGTGATTACTATACACAACAAAGTGGCAGCATTTTTTTTTTAATAATGATTTTACTATTGAAAAAAATATACATATTATAATGTATGGCTTGGTATATGACCAGCCTATGTATTATTTATTCATTTTTAGTTTTTTACTATTTTTTTATACGTAAAATCTAGCTGCCTATATAACCATCATTCATACTAATATTATTTTTATTACAAGCACACAAAATTCTTTGGAATTTGTACACATAGGTTTTTCTAATACATATTTGGCACTGTATAATGAGCAAAACAGCCAAATAAATTAGACCCCACAATTTGATTTTCTTTCATGTGTGGAATCGTCGCATTTAAAGACACTCTTTTTTTTTATTATTATTATTCTTATTCTTTTTTTTTTCTTTTTTTTAGTTAATTTTATTTCTTTTTCTAAACATTTAAGTACCTACACAATAAACTATTTCTTAAATTTTAAAATGTTTGAAATTTCATTTATTATTTTATTTTAAGTAAGAAATACACATTTATTATATTTTAATAATATTTAAATATCGTTCACTAAAAAAAAAGGTAAATTTTAAATGCCAAATTATTGTTCAAGGTATAAAGACAAAGTTAAGTATGAGGCTAATATTATACTGGCTTTTAAAATTGAGATACATTAAACCCTTTTTTTGAAAAAAGGTATCTGAACAAGTATGATATAGTTTGAAATATAATAATTTTTTTTTCTAGCTGGCAAGCTATTGAAAAAAAAAATGCACAAAAAGTCACTTTTCTGTGAACTAAAACTTTAATCACATTATATTTCTTATAATTTTGGTATTCAAGTGCCTTATTATTGTACTAAACCTATATAAAAAAAACAACATTAAACTACTGTTAATTATTAAATTCAACAAAAATATTGGAAACCACGGAGAACAAAAAAGCAGAAAAAAATATAATTTGTTATTGATTATATATTGCTAGAAAAAAAGTTTGCATTTGTTTAAAATAATTTGATTTAACATTTAAGATCCAAATAAAATATGAAATTTAAAATTTAAAATCATTGAATCATTGAATCAAATCATTGAATTAAATCAATTGTTAATAAAAAAAAATATTTATTTTATATTATTAACTGATTTCTACGAATTTTTTTAAAATTTATTATTATTACTTTTTTCATTTTTGTTGTTCAAGAAAATGCGGGGCTTTGTTCTGTTCAGAGTAGACCAAAGTAAACTGATTTTATATCTTACTTCATAGACTATTATATTTATTCTTTTTTTACATTAAATGGCACTTGCAAACTCCAAATATTAATAACTTAAAAATATGTTTGTAAAAACCACTTATATTTTTCATTTGGACCACATCAAGTTTTTTTTTTTTTTTTTTTTTTCTTTTTCTTTTTCATTTCATTCATATTAAATTCAAAATAAATTAAGTAGAAATGCATAATAATCAAACATGCATACAATTATACTATAAATATATACACATACCATCGCATGATATAATACGTTTAAAAAGTATTGTTTAAAATGTACAATTATTTTAATAGTTAAAAAAAATTTACAAGTTTTATTTAATTTTATATAATATATTATAGTGTAATGATATAGAGTTATATTATTTGTTTATTGTTGTTTTTTTTCCATATATTTTGAGAATGAGTTTCACGCAATAATATATATATATAAATAAATGACAAAAATTGTAATTAATATAATATTATAATTTTTTTTCGTTTAATTCCAATCCACTGGACCCATGGCTTAAAAATATTATAATATATAAAAGATAGCACAAAGTTATGGCTACTAGCAGCTTCATGAAATGTATAGTTGCCAGTAAAATTTAAAAATAAATTATAGTAAAACATGTAGCATATAGGTACAACAAAAAATTAACAATTTGTACACTCTGTTTTTAATAATAATAATTATTATTATTCTATAAGAAAAATTAAGCTACATGTTTATTTATATTTTAATCTCATATACCAAATGCGGATAAATATTTTTTTCCCGATTTTTTTTCACCTAAACCGCTATACTTTTTTTTTAATTCTCTTGAGATATTAATAAATGTTAGTTTTCATTTTTTTTTTACACATATATAATATATTTGTATATATTTTATTTATATTTAAATAAATACCCCAAAATAACATTATGAGAAAACACATGCAAACCATTATCCCGAACATAATGTTTTTTCCCACTTAAAAAATTAAAATATCACATCAAGTTAATTAAATTTGTGTGTGTGGTTTTTTTTCCTCACATTTTATAATTTAAAAATGAAAATTAATAAATTTTTGTTAAGTTTAACAAAATTAAACTGACCATGGACGCAGATTCAGAACTGAGATCCACCAGTTACAAAATAATAATAAAAACTTTGATGAATTATTTTACAAAGAAATGCAGTTTTTGGTTGACTGCAAGATCGATTTAAAAAAAAAAATATTGGCGCCAGATACATTTTTTTTGACACTTAAAATGTAGAACACTTAAAAATTCTCTAATTATCTACACATAGTTTATTTTAAGAATCAAAAAACCTACCTTATACAATACAAGTACAAATTTTATTTTATTATTACATTCAATATTATAGCATTTTTTTTTCTTTAAATAATAATTGTTATTTTGGTTTTTAAATGACAATAACTATATATAACTTCCAATTTATTTTAATATAATTAAAAAAGAAGTTTATATTACTAAGTAGATACACAAGTTGTTTCAAAATGCAATTATTTAAATATTATTTTATTTTAAAGTCATTATAGTTGTTTTACAACAAATTTGTTAAGACCCAAGTCACAAAACTTATTTATTTTCTTATAGTCACTCATAAATATATATATTTTTTAAAGAGTATGTTTTAATTTGAAAGTTGATATATTTTTCTTTTCTTTACCACACTCCATATAAAATTTAACATCAGTCTTCATCTTTTGGTCTTGGACTTGAGTCGTAAACACCACTATTATTATCAGGAGAGAAATTAAGCACATCACTAGGGGATAAACTATCGGAGTAATAAGAGGGAAATGCAGCTTGATGTTCATTAGGTCCTCTACCTCGTGCTGCGGTCATCGAAGCTCCAGACTCACTTCCAGAACTACCATTAGCCCCACTTCCATTACCAAGCATGGAATTTCCAGGATCACCAGATGAACCAGGAGGTGGTAAAAATGGTGGCATTTCTCCCATACCTCCATCTCTACACCATAGTTGTCTCATTTCTTGTCTCCTTTGTCGCATCAATGATTTATATTCAGAAATACGCATTTTTTTGCCATCTACTATACAAGTTCTCTTAGGTCTTGGTCTATAACGATAATCAGGATGTTTTTCCATATGAAGTTTGGATAATCGAGATTGTTCTTCATAAAATGGTTGTTTCTCTGCGTTTGACATAGCCTTCCAGCGAGCACCTGTAAAAAATATTCCAAAATGATTTTTTTTTTCCAAAGTAAATTGTTATATTTTCGAATCTAAAATTTTACCGCGAGGTACTTAAAAAATCAGTTTGATATACTATATAGAAATCATCATCAAGGGATAACTACAAATTGATAATTTTTTGAGGATACGATGAACTGAACAACTACCACTAAAATTTGCTTCGTACGTAATAACATTTAGCAATTATTGTTATAAAAATAAATAAATTTATTTATGAAATTATTTAATTAACCTTGTTAAAATTTAGTTTAATGTTTTAATCGTACGATAAAATTTTATAGTTATTTTTTATTAATGTTAAGTGTTAAATGTTTATTTATTTTTTTTACTATTATTACGATGATATTTGTAAGGTAAGCTTACCAAGAATTTTGGAAATATTTGAGTTGTGCATGTCAGGGCAAGCCTTGAGAATTTTCCTCCTTTCATCCTTAGCCCAGACCATGAAAGCGTTCATGGGTCGCTTGATGTGAGGCTTATTTTCACCCTCACGCTTTTGCTGCCTCACAATTTTTGCTGCTGTAACATAAAAATAAAACAAACATAAAAAAATTATTTTAAATTAATAAATGTCGTTATATATTTAACTTTCTATCAAATAATATTATTTATACTATCTCCCCGCTATTTTCCTATGCAATATTTTATTTTGTTTCAGTTAAATTGTGAGTTTATATGAAATGTTTTATACTGTATTTAAAAGTTGTTTTTCAATAAACTGTTGTGTTTTAACAAAAAAAAAAAAAAAAATGCTAATGAAGGTCACTAGTGCCTTGACCCTTTATGTTTTAACCCTTGAGATAGGATTTTTAATAATTCTTATAGTCTGCTTTATAACATTTTATGTAGGCTAAATTTAATCCAATCACTGCAATTAATTTATATATGCATACAAAAACAAGATTAAGAACTATATATTTTTTAGAATCGTGCACTTTAAACCATAAACTGATTATGAATAACTTTGATAACGCCACTGAAACTTTGTGTTACATTATTATATTAAATATTTTTTTATATAGTACGAATTTGAAAGACAATGATAAAATTTCTCACCTTTCTCACTGCCTTCATCTTTGAAAGCGCCGTCTTGTCCCCACACTGCAAAAATACAATCAATTATTAATAATCGTAAAATTTTAATATTACAATTAAAAATATTATAAATTTATAATTTTTATTTCTCTATAAAATCAAATAATTTTGACAATCGTATAAATTTTTTATCAGGAGCTACTTTTTGAATTAATTATTAATGCTTGTATAACAGATATATTCAATTAAGCTTAATTTTTATTGTGTGTTATTTTTGGTTGACGAAGTTAAGTGAAATAGCGGGCTAAACTTTTAATCATATGATTAAATTTTGCGCTTTAAAATTATTCTTTTTTATATATTATGGCCACGATTATAACTGATAATTTAATTTACTCACTTTGACATGCAAGGAATTCTGCTTCAGCTTCTTTCTTTGCCATCGCCTCATCCTTGGGAGAGCGATGTGGAGGAGCGAGTTGAGGTCCAGGGAGGTACATATGCAGGGGAGAATAAGCATTGTTTTTGTCCTGGCCACTGCTCTCTTTTGGCGACGCACTTCCAGGCATTCCCATCTTTCCTGCTGACTGCATCCACGAGCGACGATCCGCTTCTAAAAATAAAATATCAACACGAATTATTAAATCATTTCTACGCATTTAGATTTTATTAATATCTTAATTTTTGCAGTACGAAGCATACGTAAGACGTAGGTATAATTTTAGTAGAAATGGAAATATTTTAAATGTCTAACTCAGGACCGAATCAATTTTAAAATACAAATTTTCGACATCGCGGTGTATTGCTGTGTTCTTATATATATATTATGTATATATATATATATATATATATATATATATATATATATATATATATACAATATAATATGTATATATATATATATATATACCTACACACTTACACACTGTGTATTATTATTAAAAGTATATATTATTAAGTATTCTCACCTGTCGGCGTAAGTGGGTTGAGATGAGGAGGTAGTCCAGCGTAAGGTAAGAAAGGACGAGGCATTACAAGTCCTGGAGGTAACAACTTGGGTGCAGTTGCTGGTACCGGTTGTTCTCCAAGAGGCCCCAAACCCATTGGTCCCATTCCTGAAGCGGAGCTGACTGGTGATGGTGAACTGCCTTTTGGCTTGGATAAGTTCAAGGGAGTATCAGGGTCCGAAGCCGAGGAAGGTGGTGATGAGGGTGTAGTGGGTGGGGGTGCTGAGTTCTGGGGTGGGGGTGAAGGTGATCCAGATTTCTCTCCAGCAGCCGCAGACATATGAGCCAGTTGAGCTGTGGCAGAAACCCAATTGGGAACCACTGGAGGCATCATCTGAAAACATAAGAAAAACGTAACTTAAAATTGAGCAATTGTTGTAAAATTTTAAATACATATATTTTTTACCAAGGTATCGTTAATAATTAAAACATTGCTAACATTTTTTTAAATTGATTTTAAACTCAAATTTAAGTCAGTTTCATTCGCTATCATTTAAATTTGCGATCGATCTTTTGTAATGCATTTAGATCGTGCGCAATATACGATCATTCCATTAAAAAAAAAAGCTTCCTAATATCACGTGCATAAAGTGATCTACTCACATTAGCGGATAAAGAGTTGGCTGATGATTTGCCCATGGCTGCTGGCGAAAGAGAAGGCATTGAGGCCGCGGGGGGCATCCCTCTTAGTTGTTCGAGGAACGGCAAGAACATTAGAGATTGTGGACTCGTCATATTTAAGGTCTTGCCACCACCACCAGTACTATAGTGGCTTGATATTTGGCTCTGTAATACACGTAAAACCAAACATTATAATAATATAACATACGAAACAAACTCTAACATTTTTGCTGGCACAAGATTCATTCATTAAATTTAGAGTTGTAACTAATTTTTTATATTTCCTTTTGACTTATGAAAGAAACCAGCAGTGCACACGACACACGAGTAAAGATTTTAATAATTTGTCATCTGAAGCAAAAGATATGAAAAAAAATAAGCATTTTTTTTTCATAATGCCAACTATCAAAAACGTTTTTCTTTTATTCTTATGTTCTATAAATGTTTAAAAGAAATAAAAGTGAGAATTCCTTTATAATGTATATATTTTTTGATATATTATATGAGCGGTGTTTCTCTCTTTATTATTATTTTTATTATTTGCTTTTATAAGAGAATGAGATGAAGCTTAACAAAATACACATGAGAAGAGCGGTGACAAGAAACTTAATGCATATAGTGTCCAATGGGTATATAGAGCGTGGGCACCATCTGGACACCTGCATGGAGTCTAATTAGAGAGCTATATAATATTGCTAGCCAAGTTTATAGAGAAAAAGAAAAGAACAAGCGTGGGCTAATTTGATTTATCATAATTGTCATAACATCATAACCAACAATACGCAATTCCGGTATGCATGCCTCACTGCTTTTATTTCATCGTCTTTTAATACCGTCCCAAATTATATTAAAAGCGTTTTATATAAATATATATATATAAACTATATACTAAAATAAAAACATAACAAACAAAATCTAATAATGTTAAAGGTAGAGGACGTTTTGTGTATTGTGTAAAACTGCGGACGGTGTATAAAATTTAAATTAAGACATGTAAATTATAGCAAACAGAACAGTGTTTTGTAAACACATAATGTGAATATGTGTGTATCTTAAAAAGCGTGCTTTGTTTAATATTTATAAAATAAAAAGGAAGAGTTATAATAAGTCATAACTATATATTATATTATGATACAGTTAAAATTAATTTTACAATGCTTGGAGGAGCAGTAGACATAATGTTTGTCAAAATATATATATAGTTATACGTTATACGTATTTAAAAAAATATTTAAATGGTACAAAAAGAGGTGTATAATTTTCTTGAAGACAGGGGTTATTAAATGATAAAATAATGTATATATGGTCAAAGTACCTGTAACTCCTGAATTTTCTGTTGTTGTTGTAAAATATGATCCTGTTGTCTCTTCAAGTGCTCCTGTTGAAGACGATGCAATTCCATTTGTTTTTGAGTCTCTGAACTCATATGATTTGCAAAAGCCTGAAACAATAAAATAAACATAAGAGGTTAATAAAAAGGAATCAATCAATATATTGTCTAATTAGTCTAATATTATATATTTTACTCTTTTTTTTGGATATCAAATTTTGTATGGGTTTTGCCTTTTTTGATCTCCTGTTGAGCAACTCTTTTGACTAGTGCAATATATGTTTGTATATCGTATTTTAGTTGCTCAATAAAATCTTTATTATTATTATCAATGCATACAATTACTTTATTTTAAATATATGCATTCTCAAATATAATTTTTTTAATTTAGTTATTATAAATTATTACAGAAAAGAAAGAAGAAGAAAACAAACTATAAACTAAACTAAATACATGTGTACATACATGAGGACATTATATATGCAATTGCAATATGACAGTCATTATACATATTACTGTGGTTTAGTATATAATAAACATATCTATTATAATTTCAGTATTTATATATCATTTACTTTATAATTATTTATTTTAGTTATAATAATTAATATTCATGATAGAAATATTCAAATGCGATGACGTTTATCATTTCTGTCGAATAAGAATTTAATTTAATTTCTTTATTTCTCCCTTATTCTTTCTATATAATGTTGGTGTAAACCACAAACTACCCGCCCACGAGATATATAACCGACCTCTCTCTTACGATATAAATAGCCCGTGCAAATGTTTCTAATTTTACCTTTCTCATTCAAATCTCACTATACTGCAAGCAAGCTTTACACATTTTTCACTTACGTGTTCCAAAATAAGATACACATAGCAGCATAACTTTTCAAACTTACTATAAAAATTTTTTCTTTGGAAGAGACCATCTCGCGCATGGCATGCTTTATAATATATACATTGAACATACTTTATAAAACCAAACACTATAAAATGTTGTACTTTAAATAAAATTATTAATTAATCTATTAATCATTTTAATGATATACAATGTAAATTTATTTTCTAAATGAAGTATAGAATAATTTAAGATATTTTCGTGTATACTGTCAAAAAAAAAGTGTATATTATATATATATATATATATATATATACACATGCGAAAATTGCTAATTAAATTAAAAAGTTGCTACTAAGAATTATTGTTGTTACAAGAAAAAAGTATGACTTGCAAGGTATAGAAGAAGGAGAGAGAGAGAGAGAGAGAGAGAGAGAGAGAGAGAGAGAGAGAGAGAGAGAGAGAGAGAGAGAGAGAGAGAGAGAGAGAGAGAGAGAGAGAGAGAGAGAGAGAAGATAAATAGAGACCAGTTTGAAAACTCGTGAGTACTCATTAAAATGGTAGCTTATATTATTATTAAATGAAATATGATTTCCTGTTACCTAATCGCTTTAGCTTCTGTAAAATGAACAAAGAGAATAAACAGGATTTTGTCAGCTGCATTACAATGTAGCGAAGAGAAATAAAAAAAAAAAAGTTTCATATTTCAATATAAAGATTATTAGAATAAAAATTATTATTCTTATAGTAAAATGATACTCTAAAATAGAGTGTGAAAAGTTTCGGCAAAGAACAAAAAGAAGAGAATGAAGAAGAAGAAGAAATCATTCTCTGTTTTTACAAACTTAAAATATGTTTACATCAAAGAACTTCTGAAGAGTTGTGGAAATAATAGAGAAAAAGAATAGAGAACAAAGCCTTTCTTTTATAGTATAATGTCAATAAACAATTATATAAAAATAAATTTAAACATCTAATAATATAGTGTGTATTTTATTATATTTAATGAGCTCTATATACATTATAAAAGTTTTATTATTATTATTATTATTCTTAAGCAATAACTTTATCTGATTGAAATGGCTACTGTAACAATATACATATGAAATTAAAAAAAAAAAGAAAAAAAAAATCTTATACACTATATTATTCTAAGTCTATCTATAAAAGGAATAAGATGAGACAGAAAAGCTTATAAAAACAAAGTCTTTCCTTTCATCTCTTAACAAACAAAAACTTTGATATAAAGAGAGAACAGAGTCGACTCATTTACAGCAGATCTCACTTTATATATTATGTGTGATGGTTACTTCATAGGGATTTTTTTTAAAGCTTCTCATTTTCTTATAATGTATGTATGTTGTATATATATATAGTGTACATACATATGTACAATGGTATGTGTATATATGTATAATACGATGGCTAACAGTTTTTGCAGTAGTAAAAAACGTGGACATAGTAGACAGTCAGACAGAGACCATAGACAGAACCAACTTGCTCTACAATATATGAATAAACCAATTCAATATGATAGTTTTTTTTTCTATAAAAGCTCTGTGTTCTTTTTTAACAACTCAAAAGATTTATTATTGTATGTCTTCCTTTTGATTGTTTTATAAACTCTTTTCTTTTAAGACTTCTTTTTAATATTTTTTTCCTTTATGTTTTTCTTAGAGAGAGAGAGAGAGAGAGAGAGAGAGAGAGAGAGAGAGAGAGAGAGAGAGAGAGAGAGAGAGAGAGAGAGAGAGAGAGAGAGAGAGAGAGAGAGAGAGAGAGAGAGAGAGAGAGAGAGAGAGAGAGAGAGAGAGAGAGAGAGAGAGAGAGAGAGAGATATGAAGACTATGGGTTCTTTCAAAGCGACACAAAAGTTCTTAAATATACGAAAATTTTACAAGTGTATTATTGAGATAGATATTGCAGATACACAGCAAGAGAGTATTTTGCTGTGTTTTAAAAGATTCTAAGTGGTAAGTATTTTTTAGAATCTTTAAATTTGTAGATAAATAAATAAAAAATAAAAATTAAGACATCAAACTTCATATTTGAAAATTGAAAATCTAAAAGATTTTACACTAAATTAATTTCATTTAAACTAATTTTATACTTATATACATAAGAAGAAAATTAGAAACTAAATAAATAATATTCCTTGAAATAAATATATATTCAAATATTTACAATAAATTTTGAAGATCTTATCATCTTTTGTATAAATATTAATAAGTATAATTTTAAATTGAAAACATACATTGCTTTTGATATTATATAATATTATATATTATAAGAAAATTTTAAGTTAATATTTATTTTAAAATAAAATTTAATTTATAGAAAGTAAATGTCAATATTATTTATTTTCTTATAAAGTATGTGAGATATTATTTTTATTTGATTCAAATATTATTTTATACCTTTTGATATGCATTTTTTTTTTTCTATATAAGTTATTTTATTTTTGAGAATGTTATTTATATATGTATAAGTGAAATTTTCAAGTAGGGTAAAAGGGTTGGAGTATAAGAATTTTACACGACGATCATATACTGTATGTATATTTAGTTTCTAAAATTATTTATATAAAAGTTAAGGAAAAAGGGGTAAAATATTTTATCAAACTTATTAAGAAAGATGTAATGAGATTTTCTATCAACTTTTCTGTTTACATTTTGAACTCTGTTAACATATTAAAAAAAATGTCCTCTACCACTCGAATATGATTTTTTATATACTTTCTTGAAGGATGAAACTTTATGCATTTCTCTCTCTCTCTCTCTCTCTCTCTCTCTCTCTCTCTCTCTCTCATCTCTCTCTCTCTCTCTCTCTCTCTCTCTCTCTCCTCCTATATGAAAGTATTTTTCGTACATTGTGTGTGTGTGTATATATATATATATATATATATATATATATATATATATATATATATATATATATATAATAAGAAAAGAGTCTAAATATATAAAAATAAAATGTAAGAAAAGAGATATGAGAAGCCAGCAAGCTTTTATCAAAATGAATTCTTTTTCAACTTTTTTTCTCTTAATATGTTATGTTTTATAAAAAGCTATATAAAAGCTGGTAAAAAAAAAGAGAGCGAGAGAGAGAGAGAGAGAAAGAGAAAAACTTTTACTTGAAAAGGTTTGTTCATTGAGCTTTGTTAGTCTCAAAGAGAGGTCAACCTTCTAAGTGATATGAAAGCTCTTGATGACTTTGGCTAGCTATTTTATTAGCTATGTAAACACAGCCATGTGCAAGTTACACATACACAAAAGTATCACTATCTACAAACTGTATTGTCTTAACTATATTCAACATGAGCAGACGAAAGAAAAAAAATTGTCAGCTTTTTTTTTTTTTTTTTTTTTTTTACTCTGTGACTGTTTTATGTTATTACAATAGAAATCCTTTGAGTTATATATAAGGCATAAAAAATAGTACTTTCAAGACTGCATTTTGCTTAAAAAAAAAAGAGTAAGCATATCGTCTGTAGTTTTTGCCCCATGGTAACGTTTGCTGAAAATTAAAAAAAAAAAAAAAAAAAAAATGTTATATATAAAATCAAAATTTTCTAAATTACAAATAAGTCAAATACCTTTATATCAAGGTTTATACAGAGACCTTGCCCTTATATAGAAATAGAAATATACATGTGCGCATATATGAAATGTATAATAATAATAAAATAAATATTAATATAATAATTTTTATAACTATTATATGCACTCGCAATTGGAAATAAAAAGCATAGTAAATAATATTGTATTTTCAATTTATATTAAAAACACATAATGTATTACGTCTTTTTTTGTATAAGAGAGAAAGAATATCAACGAACCACAAATTCTCATTAATTTAAACCTCCAACCCTCTCTTTCTCCCCCCTCCCCCCACAAATCACCTTTTATATATTTAGTCACGTAGAGAAAGGGAATAACAAAGTACGCCATAATACATAATGATAAAAAAAAAATCAAAAGCTTTTATATTATATGGATTGGGAATAGATGGAGCGTTGTCGATGAATGAGAGAGAGCTTATCTGATTAATTAATCACCGTTCAATCACATCGGCCCATCAACATGCTACTGTATGTATGTATGTATAATGTTGTCTATATGTGTGTTGTTGCTATACAAATCTCACTTCAAAGGGACGTTGCTTCAATAAATGAGGAGGGGGAGGATTTATAGTAAGGGAGGGAGGATAATACATAATATAAAGTGTAGTTAGACACAATAAAAGGATTGAAAATTATTTATATAACAATCAAAATATAAACATACGTATATATTACTGTTTTATTTGTTTTTCGTAAATAATTATAAAAAAAAAAAACGTAATATTTCATTTTCAGTCAATATTATAGAGAAATAAAAATATATATAACAGAATAAAATGCACTATAAAAGCAATCTTAAACTGAAATAGGTTTTTATATGTATATTTATTTATTATACAAAACTTCTCTGACAGAGAGAGAGAGAGAGAGAGAGAGAGAGAGAGAAGTATTTAAAAATAGTTTATTTAAGAAAAAATGCAATAGTTCTCACTCACCAGTGTTGAGTGTTATAGAAGTGTGAACAGCTATTCTTTTCTAACTTAAAACAATTCAGTTCTATTCTCAAAAGAAAAGAAATAAAGAAGAATAACAAACTTATACAGGAGAGTTAGAGAGAGAGAGAGAGAGAGAGAGAGAGAGAGAGAGAGAGAGAGAGAGAGAGAGAGAGAGAGAGAGAGAGAGAGAGAGAGAGAGAGAGAGTAGAGTTGAAGCATTTGTCAACACGATCAATGTTGACTCGTTTATGAGATTTGTCGGCGAGGGAAGAATTTTGTGTTTTTACTGAGTGATATGAACACCAAAAGAGAATAACATTTTTTTTTCTTTAAAAAGTGTATAAGAATTGTATTGAATTAGATAGGTGGTGAGAGAGGTAGTGGTAGCTTGGGAATTAAATTTAATATGCAAGTGAAGAGTAAATTTTTTGATTATTCTTCACAGAGAAATGATAAATATTTCTTTCTTATAGATATTCTTTGAGTTACGTCAAATTCTACATATATATTTGACAGCTGTTTGTACTTTACTTCCATCCGTTTCGCTTTAACCACTTTGTCTCACCCTCTTTCTTGTATTATATATATATATATATATATATATATATATATATATATATGGAGAAAATAGGGTAAAATAAAAAGGATGAAATAAGATAAGTGGTGTAAGCAAGAGTTAAAATAAAAGTACTTTTTTTTTACGCAGAAACCACTTTCAGGAGAGTAAGCCAAAGTTACTGTTTTATAGTTTTATGAAAATGTTTTCGTCTCTCTCTCTCTCTCTGTCTCTTTCTCCAGACTATACTATATGAATATAATATATTTTTTAAACCATTGACGATAGAATTATTACTTTTCTAACTTAAGAAATATAAAAATTTTGTGCTTAACACTTTTGACAAGAAAATATAAATAATTTTTTATTGAAATTGTAACATCATATCACACCTTATAAATAATATACTCTTGGCTATACGTGGCTGTAAAGCTTATAATAGCTAGACAACATAGGATTCATATTACTAAAATATTTTTATTGCTTTTAACTAAATATTTATGTAATGTGTATAACAAGCGGTGTTACAACTATGTTAAAAGAGTTGCATATTTATATACTGTAATACAGGGAAAAAAATTCGTCACAAAATTTATGTTCATATATTGTGAAATATAAAAATCTATTTTAAACGCAAGACAATAACATCACTATATAATATTATATAGAATGCAAATTTCTCTACGTTGTATTTGTGCTTGTTGCAAAGAATATATTTTAATAAAGTTTTAGTTCTCAAAAGATTCAACACAAATATTTTATACTTTTAGGGAGAAACGTTCTTATACAATATTCCATTATTACATAAATGTATATAAATAATAGTAAGTCATCAGAACTTAAAAAAATATATGGCTCTAAATGAAAAGGCATTGTATATTTAAAATGATTTGAAAGAAGGAGGAAAAATATATTAAAACCCTAGTTTTATAAAATTAAATAAAACGATGCCATTGTTTTATTAAACTGTCATGTAATTACAAGTTTAGTTTAAATATAAACAAAAGCATGTAAAAAAAGGCATAGTGTATATGAACAGAGTCAAGCATTAAAAGTGAAGAACAAGTAGCTTATATCTTCCCAAGGGAAAAAAAAAGCATAATGTACTAAGCTTTTTATGTACCAGAAAAATAGAGCAGAAAAATAAGAAGTTTTATATATACAATGTCCATTTTCACCAACATAAGTAGCTCTTTCTATACCAAGTCGTTGTGTTGTTTTAATCTACCATAAGCAAGACAGAGAAGAGATTAAGTATTGCGCTCACCGCCATATTTGTGACAGCTAGGCAGGCGTTATTGTACGTCTCAAGGGAGTAAGAAATGACAAAAAGAAAGAGGGAGTTTCTTCTCTCTCTCTCTCTCTTCTTTTTTTTCCCACATCAATGCATGCCACAATCTGACAAGTTATCGAAAATAATACCCCATTCTTGTGTCACTTTAAGACTGATGTCAAAACAAATACATCTCAATCAACGCTAACCATAAAAAACAAAACACTAAAAAGAAATATATTGTATGCCATAGTGTATATAATAATATTATTTTTAACCAAAAAATTAATTTTATACCGAAGTGTTCTATTTCGGTTTTACATGCTCTCTCTCTCTCTCTCTCTCTCGTACACACACACACAAACACACACACACACACACACACACACACACACACACACACACACACACACACACACACACACACACACACACACACACACACACACACACACACACACACAAACACACACACACACACACACACACACACACACACACACACAAGCACACGCATACTCTTTTCAGAATGATAAGATGAAAAATAATAACAATACACAGAAAATCTCCATATTTTTCCCTCTTGCACATATATGTAAATTATGTAAATAACTAACTTTTTTTTTGTAAAATTTTATGACATTATACAAAATTAACAATAGATATTTTAAATGAATAATTAATAATTGTTAAGTATAGTTCTATATTTTAACTTTTTTTTTTCCTTTCATTTTCCTATGATACTATTATACTACACCATTATTATTTATTTTAAGTTTCATATGTGTTCACGGTGAATCATATGGTATATAAGAATCATTAAAATTGTCAGAGACAAATGATGATAATCCCGGTGTACCACACATACAAAAACACTGAATGGTAACGCGCGTGCTGTTTCAGAATGTGTATTATTTTTAATAATAACTCATACTTTTTTTTTTCATATTTCGTGACAAAATTTTTTATGATGTTAAAATTTTTATTTATTTTAAAAAATTCTTAAGAAAAATACTTTCTTCGGTGAACCATTTAGAGAAAGGTCACATTTTACGAAAAGTTAATGGAACTTTGTTTTAAAAATGACTTTTTTTTTCTTGAAAAAACAATTTATCAGAATTTTCTGACGACACTAACATCTATCACATATATATAATACAGAAAAAAAAAAGTTTAAGGGTTTTAAGACAATTTGTCGCTGTCGTATGGTTTTTCACTTAAGTGATTGATAAATTAAAAATGTAATACGTACTTTTTATTATTTTAACTATATTTTTAAAATTAATAGTTTAAGTAATATTTTAACAGTAAACAATGTCAATGTCAATAATAAATCATATATATATATATATATATATATATATATATATATATATATATATATAAACTTGAGCAATAATCATTATTGACTATTATATTGATTTTATACAATAACTTTCTTACAGGAGAATTTTTGTAGTCTTTCTAATGATAATGATATACATTATTTGTATATATAAGATGATAGTAATATCCATAAAGAAACTGTGATAATTGCAACTGGCGAGATGTATATAGAGAAAAGCAATAAGTTATTTACACATTGCAATATAATTTGTGGGTATGAGAAAGAGAGAGGGAGGATCAAGATTAAAGTATGGTCGACTCAACACGCTGTACCCAGGGAAATATATCAAAATCTTTGGTGAATCATGACACAAAGACTTTGATGCGTTTTCTTCTATATACATGTATGTATATAATCAACACGCTACAATAAACAATGTCATCATGTCATCATAAAATATATTATACACCTTTTTCATATACATTTTAATATTCTATGGGAACCATATATATGTACTTTCAAGTATAAATAAGACTCTCTGCTATATATATATATAGCAACAATATATTATGTACACCAAGCAGTCAAAAGGTCAATAATGGAATGACCTTAAGTTTCAAAGAAAGAAAGAAAAAAAACCCTCTTATTCTGATCTTTATATTATTTTTTTCCCTCCTACTATCTTTTTTATGTATTTTTTTTCCTTCTGCAGTTCTTCTTTGTAGATGTGGTGGTACAACATAGTGAAGGTTTATTTTCCGATTGGGTGATTCCCAAGAGAGATATACGCGTATTGCTCTGGCCTGGCTGCTTCTGCATCGCGATGCTGCCCATATGCCCATATGTACCCCCCTAAACTACTTTGTATCCAATCTCAAACTGGGCTCCACTCACCTCCTCTCGCTTTTCCTTTATTCTTTACTTCACCACACTGCTTGCTCTCTCTTTCTCTCTTCTCTCTCTCTCTCTCTCTCTCTCTCTCTCTATATATATATATATATATATATATATTTTTTTTTTTCCTTTATTTTTTTTCCATATATTTTTTTCTTTTTTCCCTTTTTGCTAAAACAAAGCTTCGGTGCTTTCTGATTGGCGTGTCTCATGAGAATTATATCCTACATATCAACCAATCACGTTTTCCTTCCTTTCTTTTATTTTTCAAACAAACAAAGAGAGAAATAAAAAATATATATGTATATAAAAAAAAGAAAGAAAAGAAAAGAAAAAAGAAGAGGAAGAAGAGTTGGTTTGAGATATATATATAAATAAATAAATAAAAAAAAAGAGTATAAAGGTATATAAAAAAATCATTCTGAAAATTTCTTTTCTCTGTTTGTAAAAGAATTGATTCCATGACGTCAAATGCCGCAATGCTACATAGTAGTGCTCTCTCTCTCTCTCTCTCTCTCTCTCTCTCTCGATCTTAGTGACTACTAAAAGCTATTCTTTATAGTCTTGCCAAGTTATAACCAATGTTATATAAAACAGAACAGTAACTATATATATACGTTTTCAATATATGGCTCTAACGTGATGGACATTATGTTGTTGTTTTTACCTTTTTCAGTTTAATTCAGTTTATAATATATTGACATTGTATGAAAATATTTAAATTTCAATGACGTTTAAAATATACTTGAATATCTTTCTATAGGGAAACTTTTCTTTGGAATCTGTACTTTTAAATTTAATATAGAGAAAAAACCCCACATATATATAGACTCAGTTATCTATTTGTTAAAATGAGTGAGAAACATTCATGCATGGAACAATGTATTGAAATATACGTTTTTATATATGACGTAGTACGTAGGCAGAGTGCGTATAATTTTTGACAAAAGGATTCAGTATAAGTTTTCTTTATTTCGTAGAAATATGCAGTAGTATTTTCACGTCAAATTCAAAGCTGCCATAGAGAAGTTTGAAATGTGTCTGTCTGGAAATCACGTGTGTGGTCTCATATATATAAGAAAGCGTGCATTCACGAAAGAGGGTGCATCAAAATGTTAGACAGCGAGAGGGCTTGCAAGCAATTTACTAACAGGGAGCTTGATGACCCTTAACCTTAAACACTTCCTTCTTACCTATCTTACAATCAAATCTGATATAAAACACCTCGTACTTGACAATGAGTTTTTTTTTTGTATATACACAAATAAAATAAAAGAAGTCGATTAATATTTCTCGATATAGTTGAATGATTGATAATGTCACGTATGGAGAAAAAAATCTTTTTATTAACGCATATGAATGAAAATAAATATATTATATATATACGTATTTAAACTATATATATATGTATATATATATATATATATACACGTAATAATTATGCTACCCTGATGCCAGCAAAATTTATTCAAAACAACTTAATGATAATATATTGAATGCTAATCATAATATAATATTATACTTTATAAAAAAACATGTTATACAGCATAATTATTTATGCAATTCTTAAATAGCAACATTTATGCTAATATGACACAAAAATGCAACATTTTATGCGACTTATCCGTGCATATGAAAACAATCTTTTTCCCTATTGTCTATATAGCACATGACTTTGAGAAATAAAAAAAATCACTTGGAGACAAACGTATGATGAATATTTTCTTATCAAACAGGGCCACAAACAAAGATCATGACCTACTCAAGATTATTACAAATAAATTTCTCATATATTGGTATAGAAAAAAATTATATATATATATATATATATATATATATATATATATATATATATATATATATATAGTTTAAATTGCAAACTTACGAAATGTATTACAAAAAAGCATCATGCAAATAATGAATGTTAAATAAATAATGTTGACCTAATGTTTTCAGACTTTGCTCAACAAATTTTCAGCAAGACAACAGAAGTCTTTTTTTTTTCTTTTTTTTTTTAAAAGATTTGTGATACAGTAAGCAATAATTTGGCGTCGATGATAAAAGTCCAACAAACGAACACGCGACTATAGAAAAAAAATGAATTGAGTTAACATTAGAGTTACAGATCACGTCTCAATTTTCTTCCCTTTTCCCAATATATATTGTATCAATGTATATTTTTTTTCTTTAATTGATTTAAATGGGATTGTAGACTATCATTTTTTTCTCCTTTTCAATTGTAAACTATCACGATAGGAAGAAATTTATATTATTAAAAATTGATTCAGAATATATAACTTATGTAAATAATATCCGTTATAATAGTAAGTAAAATGCTTAGTCTATAAATAAAATAATTTATTTAAGATTATCAATTTAAAAAAAACGATTAACACCATTACAATGCATAAAATTTATAAAATATTATTTAAAATACAATTTGATAAAGATTACTCAATATAGTGTAAAGTGATGATAAGGTTATTATATTTTGTGGTTTGTTTAATGGAGCATTAAGGTTAAAAAAATAAATATCTTATATGGTTATGAATAATAATATTATTTAATCACACTCTATATTATGATTATATAATATACATATAGGAGGGTGGAACAATTAAAGTCTATGATGCGAGAATTATTATTATATATAAAACATCATGTTTTACGTCATATAACATTATTATATTATTATACAAACATATGCAAGATAATAATTTAAGTTGGGTTGAGATTATAACAATATATGAGATAGAACAATAAAATAGGGTGATAGTGAATGAAAGGGATGAATATATAAACTTGGTGGGGGTGTATTATATTATTGCCTTTTCCTCAGCCTATTAAAACAGAAAACCACATAAAAAACATCATTATGTTTGAGAGAGAGAGAGAGAGAGAGAGAGAGAGAGAGAGAGAGAGAGAGAAAGAGAGAGAGAGAGAGAGAGAGAGAGAGAGAGAGAAATTTCCAGCTCAATGAATACTTGTATGGGTATTATATCAACCCCCTGATTTTTCCTCCCCCTTTTGTACATAGAGTGTATAATATATAAGTCTTATTTAGTTCTCCGCAATATATATATATGCAATATTTTGCAGTATGAGTTTGTGGTACCTCAAGGGCTTGCTCGTGTGTCTAATTAGCTGCTAATTCCCCCTTCCCCCTCCCCTGAACCTTTCTCCACCCCCATCCACCAATAACTCTCAACTTGCCTTTCCATTATTGAACACTCATCATACCATGAATACGATGACGACAACTTTTTTTATTTTACATCTTTTTCTCGTTTTATTATTATATATATTATTTTTAAATAAGAGTAATAATAATAATAATAAAAAACTTGAAGTGATCTCATGGTTTTTTAATATAATATAAAAGAAAAATATGACTGATATTTTATTATTATTTGATTTTTTTTTCCATGGAACAATATGGTTAAAAAAATAATAGGATTTCAAGTACTTGATTTTTAAACAAGATTTTTCTTTACAATATAATATATTATTCATTTATATAATCTAACTTCATTGACACGTGCCTAATTAAGATAATTATATTTGAAAATAAAAATTTTAGCTCAAATTTTATTTTACCTTAAATTATAATTTTTTTTTTATGTACACATTAATAATGAAATTTTTAAGTATACATAAATAATAAATATAAAGAAATTTCATATAGCGATATTAATTAAATTAGGCTGTTGAATAACCAAAGTATTTTAAATCGTGATATTTTTTCTTTCTTGATTTATTATTACAACGACATGGAAAAGAAAGCAGTAAATTTTTGTTTTTTAAATGATTTAATGCTATTTTTTTTTCTATAAATTATTTTAAAAACATTTTAAAGGATAAGAATAACACGTGTTTTCGTTATTTAAATTTACAAAAGAAAAGTTACATATATATTATATATATATATATATATATATATATATATATATATATATATATATATAATTGCGTGACAAAATAGTCAGTTAAAAGTTTGTAACAATCATTCAAAGATATTTTCTAAAATGTTACATTTATTGACATGCAGAACTAATAACGAAATGCTTTGGAATTTAAAGTAACAACAACTGCAGCGTTTGTAACATTTCTAGTTGAATGTTGTTAAAATATGCAACAAAAAGTTTGAAAAAGAAGAAAAAAAAAAGTAAAGAAGAAGTTGTGGAAGATTTCTAAATATAAAACACGTGTCTTGATGAGGCAGCATCGGCCACTAATTCCTCACCAGAAAAATATCATCCAACAAAATTTTTTGACAGACACATTTACACGCCACAATGACAACAACATGGTGGCTTCATTATTAGAAAACATCTCTCAAGTAAATCCTTACTTCTCGCGTGTGCCATCCTTATATATTGAGGGAGAAGAATAAGAGAATGTAAAAAGACTTGTTACGTTTACTTATGGAAAGAAAGTACATCATTTTAACGTGTGTTTTTTATATATACGTATATTTAATTACAAACTCCAAAATTTATGGCATTGATGTTTCAAAATTGTAATTCTATTCAGAGAAATGTATTTATGTATAATATTGTTTTATATCGTCTTTTTTTTTTTTTTTTTTTTTTTTTTTTTTTTTTTTTGAATGCAACAGATAGAGAGATATATAAAAATAAAATAAAAACACATAATTGGGTCTCCCAAAATTATGAAGCTTTTAGCAAATATTTTAATATTCATTTTATCCATTTTCAATTTTGTTTTATATTTTAGTTTAAAAAATAAAATATATATTTATACATATACAATATAAAAACATATCATTCAAACAGATAAATAAATGTGAAATACAAAAATATAACTAATTATCTATAATAACAAAATGAATAATAAATCAAGTGAACCCAACATCAATAATAATAATACATTATTAATATTCAGTATATAAAATATTATACATTATATGTATATATAAATATAGGTATTATATATTTATAATTAAATATTGTATATTTCATGTATATATAATATTATATATAACAAAAAAAAAATTTGAATGCTTCTAAACATTAATCTATTATCCCTATGTATATATACTGATTTGCGTATATTTTATGTTTGTGCGACCAGCAATACTAACTAAATCATTGAATCGTTATAATATTAGCTTTGATGTACAATATTATATAGATTTGTGACGTTGTATCTCTCTCTCTCTACATATTTGATAATGCACTGTATGTTGATATCAGTTATTATGGCGAATGATTATGTTTGGAAAAGGGAAGGAGTGAGAGAGAGAGAGAGAGAGAGAGAGAGAGAGAGAGAGAGAGAGAGAGAGAGAGAGAGAGAGAGAGAGAGAGAGAGAGAGAGAGAGAGAGAGAGAGAGACGAGGGTGAAGAGGGAAGAGTAATGTATATGAATTATGTTGACAAATTTACTATAACCAAACTCGACTAATTAACTCATTTTACATAAGTGAAAAAATTCACGCTATTCAATAAAATATTATAATGAATAAAATGTATTTAAAAAAAAAATTGCACGCGTGAATCTTTTTATTTTTATTTTTTTTATGTAATATATATTATAAGGTGAATAAAAAATAAATTTAATTAATGAACGCTTTGCGTGTGAGGAACCTAAAAAAATATAACTTTTAATTTATTCAATACGACGTTATAAAGCAAAAGTGCTTTGTGAAAAAATATGGATGTTAAAAAAAAAGAATAAAAAATAAACATATACTAAAAAAATTAACAAAACTTTATAATTAATTATGACGCTTTTTAATAATGAGCGTTAAACATGAAACAAATTACTTTATTTAAAAAAATATTTTAAGTCATACAGGTAAAAGCGCGCTCCAGACCCCTTTCTCTATAGGCAATTTTTCGGTCACATATGTCATGCGGGTCGTCTACCTTTGCAGGATGATTTTCACGGACCTTTGAGTATAACTTTATAAAAATGACTGTAATTTGATGTTTAAGCAATATATATGTATATTTAATATTTAAAAATTTTAAATAATTTTAGAAGAATAAATTTTTTGGCTCAGTTTATTAAAGCGGGGGAGTAAGAGAGAGAGAGAGAGAGAGAGAGAGAGAGAGAGAGAGAGAGAGAGAGAGAGAGAGAGAGAGAGAGAGAGAGAGAGAGAGAGAGAGAGAGAGAGAGAGAGAGAGAGAGAGAGAGAGAGAGAGAGAAAAGGAGAAAACGAAAAGCGAAAAGTGACTCATCCCAAGAATAAAACAAAAATTCATTTTACACAAAAATAATTCTCTCTACAGGTTTGCTATAGAACAAGCTAAATTGAAACATTAATAAAACAAAAATTCTTACTTGTCGTCACCCTATTAATGAGTTCAATATTTTTTTATATGCGTATAAAATTTTTTAAACATTATTTGACATAAATTTAGTTGTACTGGCATTTTAAACGTATTAATTCATTAAAATAAAGTTAAAAAAAAAATTATATATATTTTTAAGGGTTGACGTGTTTGATTGTGGTTTGGAATTTACCGGATTCTTGACGTCATATTCTGCCACACGCGATGTTTTTTTTTATATATATATTAAAATGTGGGTTGACTAATTGCAGGTGGTTCATTGAAAAATACGCTATATAATAGAAGGAAGCTAATATATAAATTACATTGATTAGTTTGAACTTTTTTTCCCTGACTGATACAATAATAAAATTTTCGTGGAGCTAAAGTCACCTTCAATAAATTATATCATGACGATTCCGCGTGATTAATATGACTTTATTTTTGTTTTAATAAAAGTTCAAAAGGTTACTGTTTTTTTTAAAACAAGGACAAAACTTATTCAGTATAAAAGATAACGTATGTAATAAACAATAAATAATATCACCCAGCTAATTTATTATTATTATTTTAAGTATTATAAATATTCCATATAGCATGGGTATAACAAAATTACTCTTCGCAACAAAAACTTTATATAAAAATATAAATAAAACAAATAAAAAGTTTTTTTTTTATATAATAATGTTTTTTTATATACTCCTCTCTTGAAATAATTTCATCGCGACAATCTCAAGTACAGAATAAAAGAATGGAATATTGTAAAAGTGAGAAAAAAAATGTAAAAATAATAATACAAACCAAAACTCCCCACGCAGTTATTACTCAAGCAAAGGATTCTTTCATCCCTGAAAGCTCGTGTCAAGTTTGAAAAGGATGGGGGTGTCAATATCGTAAGGATTGGTTGGGTGGGGGTATTCTTGTGTTTTTTTTCACCCCCGAGAAATACATACACCCACGTTGGTTCTTTGTAAATCACACTCATAATACGCGACTGTGTCTCACCTTTTACGCATCATGTATTGAAAAGAAATAATATTATATAATAAGAGAAAATATTCTTTTCCCTATATATATACTTTTTTTTTCTAACGCCAAAATGTGAAGGCTAATTGTACTAATTGGACACATTGCAAGGGTGTTTTGTATTATACGCTACAACGAGTCTGTAAAGAGTCATGATTTTTTTTATACTGAATAGCAATGAAAAATGATTTTACTTTTTTTTTTACTTTTTTTTTTTTTTTTTTTTTCATAAAAAGAATTTTATATTATTGTATAAAATATGTACAATTTTTTTAAACAAATAAAAATTATATATATAAAATATTTTTAATGAACTCTTTTCATTTACAAAAATATATATATATAAATAAAATGAATTTAATAACAAATAATAATATAAATGAGTTTTTGTTATTATTATTATTTTTCTTGAATGAATAAAAATAAATAAATAAATAAGTTTATATAAACAAAAACGGAAATTGTTGTAAAAAAATGTATATATTTAAAATTAATTATATAAATGTTATATATATCATTTTAAATAACTTTCCAAACGATATATGAATGTGATTGATATGGAAAAGATTATTTGGTGCATTTTATAGAAATAATGGTAATTATTTGTGCTTAAAATTTCAATAATATTATGAAATATATTAAAGTTTTGAAGGTAACAT
>OX439128.1:41304466-41351966 GCA_949318235.1 Ecdyonurus torrentis | reverse complement strand
GAGAGAGAGAGAGAGAGGAAAAAGTTTGGATTTGAGATGCGAGGTTTACAACACAAACAGAAAGGCTTTTCTCTTGATTGTATAATAGAATTCTATAGAAAATATACACAAGATCTACTTAGCATGAAACAAAATGGAACTCGCCAGGCAAAAGGATTGGTAGTTATAAATACGGAAATAACAGAGTGAGCATTTTAGATAAAACGTTCTCGGAACATTGGGTGAGGAACATACCCTCTATCTCTCTCTTTCTCTCTTTTTCCCAACCCTTCATATTATCATCTTTTCTTTTTTTTTTTTCAAAAATATATATGTATATATATGCAGATGGATATATAAATAATAATAATTATTAAAAAAATAAAAAAATAAAAGCATTCAAACAACAGATCATTTGAAAAAACAAATTTACTGAACTGATGTTCTTTTTATTCAAATAGAATCTTTTGAAAAAAAAATGTTTTTTCTCTCTCTCTCTCTTTTTTCATAATAAGAATTATATATATATATTTTAAATTATATAATACCTATTCAAAACATATATAAAGAGAAAGGAGCTTAGAGTCATATTATATTCCTTAAAAGATAATGTTTGCTCTAAAATAAAATGGACCTTTATTAATAAGAGAAAGAGAGAGACGAGGCAGAGAAAATTTTACTTTGAAAATTGCTTTATAATAATGAATGTATAATACCCTCTATCATAAAAAAAAAAACAAGGGTTTATGTTTGAAATTGATGAGTTTAGTGGAAGGGGAAGAGAATAAGGTCCATATAGCAGTGGGTGTCAATTGAATAGAAATGCGGGGCTTTTGTGTGTTTTGTAATAATCCTCTTATTTATATACAAACCGACGTGCAATAGAACTTATATTAAGAACAAACCCTCATAATTATCATTATACTTAATCACAAATTTTATGTGTATGTATTTACAATAAGTTTTTCTGAGAAATTATGTAACTTATAAATTTTTGTTCTATATGGATTTATTAAGCTTGGTGTATCTTGAACAACCACGTATATGTTTTGTTCATAATTTTCCAACATAACGACAAATCATGCCATATGAAAAAATCACCGCACTATAAATTATCCTGAATTTAAAATCTGCTAAAATTTTATGCGAATTGATGTAAAGTCCAGTAAAAATTTAGTTTTGTTCATACAGAACGACAGTCGCATAGATATTGATTACGATCGAAATCTATACTATAAAGTCCAAAAAGCATCCGTCAATCGGTTCCTGAGCGATAATCGACAACTATCACTGGCTCCCGAATGGCTTAGCGCAAAAGTTAGACCAATCCTATAACTCTATAGGTCCTATATAGTCGCAAAAAGACCAACTGACAGCGTTGGCCTTTAAAAGTTTGAAAACGGATCTTGAAAAACGGATATATACTTGAAGTATGAATATGAAGTAATAAAAGTAAAAGTCACCAAGTTTGTGCATGTTATTATGTAAGTGTTTTGACTTTTTCTGTCTGTTAATTAACCTTGACGAATACGATGTATATATATATATATATATATATATATATATATATATATATATATATATTGTTATACCGATTGAAGGAAAAGAGAGAGATAAAGAAATTTTGAAATTGAGTTTGAATCGTTTTTTTTTTTTTCGGGAAATAAAGTGGAACAATGTAACAAAACGAGCAATACATAAAATATATATAAGAGTGATAGAGTGATAACAATATACATATACCAATTTGTATATACCATAATATACCAATATCGAAAATATTGAATAGAAGCTATACTGGATATTCGGTTCATGTTATCGATTCAAGTATCGGAATTATTGGAAATTCGGTTATGGAAGTTTTAAAGTATTCGAAGAGGATAATTAAAAAAAAATAATAGAAGAGAATCTAATGATATGCATTGAAGCATCCATGATGGCGTGTGGTGAATAACAATACCCGCGCCTCTCTCTCTGATCATTTATCTGTTTGAGTCAGCGCAGCAGCACTGAATACAACAAACAGTAGCATGCACCTGCCTGTGTCCCGCCTGCTCAAACACGCGCCGACCAATCCCGGAATGTCCCGCCCTCACCCCACCTGTTGTTATTTGCGCAACTGCCCCCTCTACCTTCTATTGTTATTTATATTATATTCATTTCAGCAAAACAAACGTTCCTATAGTACTGCCGACGAACCAGAAAGTTATGTAATTCAAACGTAATATAATAATAATTAAAAATGATTATATACCTTTGAGTATAAAAGGGTCAAAGAAACCCTTTTTTAATGTTTTTACACCTGATGGTTTACAACAGGTATGAAAATTATTTTTAAATTGACGATATTCTGTATAACGATTTCAAATACTTGTAATAACGGAAAAACGGAAATTACGATTCCACAACCCTTTTATTTGGCTTATTATTATTTGCAATCCATACCTTTACATATATAGCAATAGTATTTTATCAACATGGTAACTCCAATTGACAGTTGCAGCAATCAAACCGCACATAACTAGTCACGGTCTATGCAAATTCCCGATATTCACACCTAAAGTAACTCTTGGAAACGTCTGGTAAATGTCTATTTTAAAAACAAAACAAAGAAAATCGATACATGAGTTCAAATATTATTGGACATTTGATTGTGATTATATTATAAAAAAAATTATAATAAAATAAAGCAAAAAAACGTGGCTCAAAGTGGAATTAAAATCATCTGAAATTAAAATACAAAAACATATATCAAAGTATAATTATCAGTAGCATGTTTTTAGAGAGCCGGGCATGACCTTTACTGGCGCCACAATAATACAAAGGCTAGCAGTGTCCAAGTTTGCAAAAGAGGCTTGCATTGTGTACTATACGCCTACTTCTGCTATATACATCATGTTAAACGATTTTATTACATTAATGTTTTTTTTTGTTTATAATATGTACAAGAATAATACTTGCTCTATATTTCAATATATATATTTATTTTTTATTCATCATCACTCACTCCCATATTAAGAAAAGAAAAGTGATCGCCCATATATAAAAGCCGCCCACTTAAAATGCATTACTGAGACTTTTTTTTATACATATATATATACAAGTATATCAAATGACTTATTCAAAGTTGAAATAAATGCATTTGGTATTATTCTTATTATATTATATCATACACACACACACACTGTATAACACATTTAATACAGTATAGTCAGAAATTGATTTGAATAAGAAAAAAATGCAAAACTTGTGTACGAATCACGTTCTTCAAAAAAATTCATGCGACAATCATGTGTAAAAAGCATGATATTATATTAAATATAAAATGAAAGACAAAATAAAGTTTATATAATAATAAAAAGGCATTTAAAATTTTCTGTTGTTTAAAAAATATTTATAATATAAAAAAGTGTGAAATGTTTACCACATATTTTTATACTTGAAAACCACAGATGGCCCCTCCCTCCCTCCTCTCACTCGTTTTTTAAGCTATAATAATGTAAACATTCACAATAATAACCGCATACACAATATACAAAAAAAAAAAAAAAAATGTATAGAGAAGAGAGAAAAAAAAAACTTTTGTGTATATATAAAATATGAAGACTATATAATCACGTCAAAATATATAATTATGTACAACTTTCAAAATCATATTAACCTATTTTTTAAAATTATACTTCATAATCGTAAATTATTTCTGTTATATTTCTTCGACAGACAATAAACACTACATGGAAAACATTATACTGTAACAGTGAACTATTTTTAAATCTTGTATGCCGCAGCATGTAATGTTGAAATCAAAAGATTTTGATTTCACATATATATAGAATTAGTAACAAGATATTTCATATTGTGTCTTTTAAGACTTCAAAAAAAAATTATGTATTGTAACTATCAGCAAATAAAAAATCAATAACATTGATTTTTGTTATTGATTAAAAAAAAACTGAAAATGTATTTTTTAAATATTTTATATTGACGTTTTTGGAATCTATGCATTTCACTATATATAAAAAAATGTGCATCATTATGTAGTATATAATATATGCACTGAGTCTAAATAATACTAAATTATGTCAACATTTTTATTATTCCTTTGTTATTAATTCAATATGTTGTACCGTACTTTCTTCCAATAGAATATAATAAGCAAAAAATCTCTGCTTTTATATATTATATAAAAAAAATATCCACAAATATACAAAAGAGTATAGAGAATATTATAATATGCAATAGACCAGCGGCAAAATACAAAGCTTTTTCAGTATAATAAACAACAACATGGGACGTTATAAGAGAGAAAGAGAGAGGACTGATTATGGGGAGAATAGAGTGAGTGACCATTGCATATACTTTTCCATGGCGCTTATATTATGTTTCTCTCCTTTTTCTCTGTTTTTGTTAAACAGAAAAGCTCTTTGTGTTCTATTATCAGGCACACGAGTATGTATGTATATTATATGAAAAGGCAAGGCACAAGCTAGCAAAATATAATATAACGAAAAAGAGTATGTATGTATGAAACAAGGTGGGGATGTTATATATATATATATATATATATATATATATGGAATATAAGAGACGAGGGTGGATACTTGTTACAGTATGCAAAATCATAACACATGCGAAAGTCCATCATTTGCTTTGCTCTCATATATGAGAGAGATGCATATAAAAAAAAAGGAAAGAAGAAAGAATGAATATATACGAAAAGGACCCCCCCCCCCCCATCCCCATGTTTTAAGATTACCATAGAAATCATAAGAATATTATCTCAACCCTCCCAACCCAACCCAAAAATTCAAAAAAGAGAATGAGAGAGAGAGAGAGAGAGAGAGAGAGAGAGAGAGAGAGAGAGAGAACTCTTCAAGAAAAGAAAAGTTCTTTAAAAAAAAAAAAAGAAAAAAAGAAAACGTTGTTTGCGTACAAAAATATATTCTTTTGAAAACATATACATTATACGAAACCAAACAAAAATTTACATTCCATCTATTTTATAATTCTTTTCTTTTGATGATATTATACATTGAACAGATACAAAGAAGGAAAAATTATATAACAATATGCTGATATTTCATACAAAAAAATATATATAAAAATATTTTCTAAGAAAAATAATATAAACTGTGGGGTTTCTTTTCTTTCAGTAAATACTTTCTTCTGATTATTTTTGTTAAGAAATAAACTGAAATAAAATAAATCAAATAATAATAATAATAAACGTTTAACGAAAGCTTTTAAATTTAAGTTGAAAGAAAAAAATAATCACTACTGAACTAATTTAATTTCTTGTGACTTTAAAAAGAACAAATTTTTATAAATAATAAGCATATAGATTATTTATTGTCATTAATATAAACATTAAAAAAAGTGATGTCAAATTACAATAAAAATGTGTAATTAAATAATGATTGTAACGTACCTTTTTTTTTTCTATTCATTCATCGTTAAAAAATAGTGAAAATATTGTGTAATTTAATCTTATACCGGTCTTTTTATATAGGTAAAAATAAATATAGTAAAGGAAAGAAATTTGATATTGAATATACATGTAAATAATGCAGGTAAGTTCTTTGATTAATGGTAATGGTCTTAAATACTAACTTGTTTGACAGTAACCTTATCAGAGATGAAAAATAATTTATTAAAAAAAAAAGTATAACAAAAAGAAAATCAAGATAAGATTTCAAAATGTTGATTATTATATAATCTATTATGATTTAATGATGAAAATAAGAAATGGGAGACTGATGGAGTAGAATTATATTTAATAATGGAGATGCAGGATGAGAAAAAGGAATTGTCACATTTTCAATGAGATAATATGTCCGTTTTTTTTTATATTATTTATATTTTTGTATGAATATGACACTTCTTTATGTTTTTACATAAAGATGTTATTATACAAAAAAGATGAAACATTTTCAAATGACAGTTATCAGTAAAAATCATGTTTCATTTATACTTTAATAGTTTCAAAGTAAAAGCAAGATATCAGAGTATAAGAAAAACTCTTCACCTCTCTCTCTCTCTCTCTCTTATATTTTTTAACCCTTTTTCTATCACCCTTATGGTCAAAACCACTTTAGCTTTTCACGCAAACAGAAATGTATATAGTTAAAAGTTCTTTTCTCTATATAAAATATATAAATTCTCCCCTCTCTTTTTATTTTATTATTATTTCTTACTCCTCTCATACTTTAACACCTCTTGTCTTTTATTATTATCATTTTATTTCTACAAAACTCACTTCTAGAATTTGAATACATCATAGTATATATAGCTATATGTATAAGCCTGAATAAGTTGTTGATATGCTTTTTGGTATTCTACATATATATGCATGCAGTAAAATATCTACTGATGTGTGAGTTTTTCTTATATATTATATATTCTCTCTCTCTCTCTCTCTCTCTCTCTCTCTCTCTCTCTCTCTCTCTCTCTCTCTATAACGCATCCACTTGTAAAAAGTAAAAGCAACTTCAAATGTCATTCAAAATTGTTTTTTTGTTTGAGAGGTGGACAGACTTGCTTGTGATGTCACTCAGATGAGAGTAAGAAGAGAGCACTTGATGACATCTCTATTGTGAATCAAACAAACTGAAATCTTATGTCTAAAAAAATAAAAAGTATTGTCCATTTCTTATTCTAATTCTATTGACCATTGCATTTGTAACGTTTTCATTATATTATATTTGGTAAGTAAAAAAAAAAAAAAAAAAATCATTTCTCACCTTTTAATCTTATAGATAAATATTAAACATTCAATTACTTGCTTATCAATTAAAATAATAAATTGCAAAAAAATACTAATACATTAGTTTTTAAAGTTATTATTTGTAATTTTAAAGTTTTAATATAGAAAAAATATTAAGTTTTGAAAAATTAATTTTTTCGCAGCATTTCTCCAGTAGTTATTTTAGGTCAAATTAGTTATAATATATTTTCTGCGTTTGAAAAAGTTTTTTTTTTTTTATCGTTTATTCTTGTTATAGGCCTATTAAGAGAAGGTGCATAAACTTTTTCCTCCGTTTCCTTTGATGTTATATATATTTCCTAAGAGAATTTATTTTCTTAATAGCCTTCATATATACTCATGTTTATATATATTTAGAAAAAAGAAGTTTTAATGAAATAATTAACCTGCAAAGTATATTAATTACGTTTATATTAAATCGTAAATATTTGGTATAGACTTTTTATATATATATATAATAAAATTTCTCTATATCAAGTAAGTATAATTTTTTTTGTTTAAATTGCATAAATTATGATTTATAATCATAAATTTGTTTCCTTACAGGAAATAGCATTTTTATATAAATAAAAAAGTTTTTTCTAAGAAAAAAAATGTTCACATATTAAATTAATGATCTTAAATGTTAATTAAGGCTCGATTTTTAGTTTTTACCCTCTTGAATGTTGACATCGTTTTCAATCTTTCTTGCAACTTGATATTATTATATGAAACTTATCACGGTAACCTTATCCTTTTCCCAAATTTCGTAACGTTTTATGATTAGATCATTGCATAACGTATAAAGCGTATTTAAATTTACAATTTTCCTACATATTATACTTATCTATTGATTTTCATGAATATATATAATATATATTCTTTAATGATTTCAAATAAGAGTGGTACTTATTTGGACTGTCATATTGAATTTCTAAATTTTGCAAACATGAGTTGAGAATGTCCTACCTTGCTCTGCTGCTCCTGCTGGACCAAAAGCTGATCTCTGACGAGCTGAAGTTGCAGAATCATCTCTGACAAACGTCGCTCCTTCTCCATGAATGTCTCACCGCCTAGCGCTTGCTGTAGCGTCGCACTGTCGATTTCTGCACTCAATCCTCCTGCCAAGCTTTCCAGACCTGGGGCCTGCTTTCCACTGAAACAGAACAACACAAAATTTAAGACAAATTTAGATTAAAATTATAATGAATTAATAATGAAATTTATAGTTCCCTGTTATCTTCTTTATTTTTGAAGAAAAAAAAACTCCCTCTGATTTAAAAATTATGCACCTTGAAATGTCTTTGTAAATTTAGTTTTTCTGCAAAAAAACAACTTTATATTTTAGAAGTAAAATCTCGAGTAATATTTTTCTACTAGATTATAGAAAAAAGGCAAGTCATAATATACTGACTGATGTATAGACATTTATTTATATATTTTATTTTACCCCAGAGAAAGAGAAATATACAAATATATATTACTTTTTGTTATATATAGACACTATACATTTAAAATTGATAGAAAAGTTGTGCATTATTTAGCGATTGGTGTTGTTAAATTATTCACAAGTATTCGGACATGACCCCTGCTCAGCCTATCAACATGCAAAAGTGTCCCTTACTTATATACTTACTATCGTATTCACACTCCAAACATCACCCACCAATATAAAAGTTACTTATTCAAACTTGCACAAGGGATAAAGTGCCGAGTGGACAACATACAAAAAAAAAATGTAAGCTTTTTGCTTTGATTTTACCAAAGTAAAAAGAGATAAAAAAAAGTTTTTTTCTTTCTTTATAAACTCGACGATCATATATACATAAAACAAAATGTAACATCGCGTGCACACAGACATACAGAGGGATATTGAACTTTTATAACTATAACATCTTTCTATACTATTTGATTTATCGTTTGTTTCTTTCCTTATAAAAGGCTCTTCATTTATTAATGAAACAATAAACAAAAATTATTTAAACATGCACAAGGGGAGAGAGAAAGAGAGAGAGAGAGAGAGAGGGAGAGAGAGAGAGAGAGAGAGAGAGAGAGAGAGAGAGAGAGAGAGAGAGAGAGAGAGAGAGAGAGAGAGATTGCTTTCTATAATATTGCAATACTGTTTACACTAACGATTAAAAACAGAAAAGATAATAAATTAATCAAAAAATTACTGCAGGTTGGTATATAAAATTGATTATAACGTTTTTTAATGTAAACATATTGAACATAATAACATTAAACAGGTGTTTTGTTTAAAATATTATATACATAAATTCAATTGAATTTAATTTGTTTTTAAATGAAATTTCATTATTCTTAGAAAAAGAAATTTTGCATTATACTTGGAAAAAATCTCGTCGTAATTGTATATTTTGATAATAGTCTTAATTTAGATAATGCAAGTTTTGAAGCAAAAAAAAAAAAAAAAAAAAAAAAAAGTAAAAACTTTGATATATGATCATAACAATGTGTAAGTTATGGTCAATTTTGGTGATGTATATAAAAATATGTTATGATGAACTAAAATATATATATAATAATATTTTTATGTTTATATATGTGAAGGAATAATTCAAAATTATAGACTATAGTTGTTATACAAAGAGAGAAGAGAGATGTTCTCTAAGCTGCCGTTGGACACAGACAAATAAACACAAAGCTTCTCTCTTGTATTATTAATCTTGATAAAAACCGCGTGCAGCTTCCATCACAATCCAGTAACATAGCATAAGATCTTTTGGAATAACCTCTGTTGTATAAACTCAACAACTTCCTGTCTAATATAATCCTGCGGTACTCATAGTTACTTTTGCTTGTGGAAAAAAAAATTACAATTTTTATACTCTCTTTCAAATTTGTATAGATTTTTTTTTATACTCTCTTATAATCTTTTTATTTTACCTTACGTTAAACAAAATTTTACTTGCAAAAAAATCTAATTTTAGATCATATAATAATAACAAAAGATATTTTTAGTTTCTTCTATATTTATATTTTAACAAAGATAATCTTTATAAAATGTATCTTCCACTGCTTCTAATAAGAAAAATATATACATCATATTACACGACCTTAAAGGAATAGACCGGAGAAAAACATAAGCATTTATATCACAAAGCACTTGATGGGATTTACATAAATAACATTAGTTTGTCTCAAAACCAAACTGTAGCCGCGTAACAGTGATCAGAAAATTCGATTTATGCAACCCGCACAACATTTTCATACTAATTTTTGCATGTTTCTGACGTCATAAACATGAATTTTCACGCAAATTGCATACTTTACAGTTTTTTTACGCTCTCTCGTGGGGCTATATTAACCTTTTTGTAAAAATTGTTTACAGTTTTGAAGATCCCATTTCGTCTTTATTCATTACAAAGCATATGTTCTTTTATGTGGTCTATGGCTTTAACAGTGTGATTGAATTGTATAAGATGAATAATATCAACTTATGAATAATCATGTAAGGGCGATATTTGGACAAAAACAAGACTATTGAAAATCCCTAATTGCAAATAAAAAATGTAAAAAATAAATAAAAGTATATAAAAAATAACTAAAAAAAAATTGCTGTCTTACCTTGATTGTTTACTATTTGGTGTATTTGATGAAGGAGTAGGTGATCTATTTTCTTCTTTAATTGTACTATGATTCATTTTTGATGTTAATCTTTTTAATACATCATCCATGGTACGTTTAGAAGCTGCTGAACCTTGTAAACCAGCAACTACATTTAAACTATTATGATTTAGACTTAAACTATTATTATTAAGTGATTTAAAATCATTATTTGAACTTCCACTATTACGACGTTGATCTTCAATTTGTTGTTGTTGTTGTTGTTGGTGTTGTTGTAATTCACGTTGAAGATGTATTGCTGAAAGTGCAGGTACTAAATTTGATGGTACCATTGATAATGTATCATCTGAACATACTAATTTTTGTTTTTTATTTGGTGGAGAACGATGTTCACCATTTGTTTCTCCTCCTTCGATTTCATCTCCAAGATCATCAATTTCATCATCCACATCTAAATCTTCTTCATCTTCATCTTGATATGGTCCTTCAGATTCATCTGATGAGATTTTATATTTAATTCCTCCATCATCATTTGTAGGAATATCATCACTTAAATTACTACTTTCGTCATTATAATCGATATCATCTGTAGTTGGTACATCACTTATATTTCCATTTTCACGTACTGAAGGAGGGGATGCACTACCTGATTTATTTGCTGAATAATCTGTAGCATTGTTTGTTGAAGAAGTTGTTGTAGATCCTTCTTGTAATTTTGTTGGTGGTGACTTTCTCTTTGACGACATTGTACTTCTGTGAACAAAAGATACCAAAATACAGAATTTAGAATAAATAATAAAAAAAAAATAGTTATAGCAAAATAAATAAATATTATTGATTTGTTTTCTTTGTATAAAGCTTTGTCATGGCCTGTATAAAAATAAGTAAGTTTTTTTTTTTTTTTTTTTTTTTTTTTTTTTTTTTTTTTACTCTTGATAAGAAATTAATAATTTAAAAGTATTGAGAAGCAAATTAATAAAGTTTAATTTAAAATAATAACTTTTTTTTTTTTTTAGAATCATGGACACACGTTACGAAAGCATCTTCACAACACAAGAAACAGTAACATAGAGATGCTGTAAGCTGGACCAGAAATACTCTTACTCTCTCTATCATCCCTCTGAAGCATCATCCCTCCTTCCCTTTCTTTCTCAACGTGTGGCGCGAAACAGAAGAGAATCACGGAGGTATGAAGAGATTGAGGGGAGGTAGAAAAAAAAAAGAGATAAAAATGACGAAACTTGTCACACCAGTGAAAAATAAAGGGATAAGACATATAAGTAAAGCGAAAAAAAAAAAAAAAAAAGTATGGGAGAAGGTGGTGAACTATAGATCCAAGTTGGAGACACAACATTTTTGTTATACTGTCTCCCTTTTTTTTTATATATATTATGCATATGATAGTAAAGATATTATAACATTATGTATTTAAATATGTATACATAAAAAATAAAGAATTGACATACACAAAAAAAGTAAATCTATAAAAGGTTTTGTATGTAATGAAGAAAAATAGAAAAGGACATTTATAATAAGTTGGACATTACTATGGGGATGCTGCTATATTATATGTGTGTGTGTATATATTTTTTTTCTTCTTCGCAAAAGATGATGGAGTTATAGGATAAACAAACTGGAATCTTTTCTTTATTTCTCTATTCTAATTCACTATTTTTCTCCACTATACTCCAAAGCAACTATATAACTTTTGTAATATACTATGTTGCAAAAGATTTTTTTTTATTTATAATATATAATAAGGTAAAATAATAAAATAAAAAGAAAAGAAGAGTAAGAAAAAAAAAATGCGTTACGCACTAAATCTTTCATGTTGTATTTATAATTTAAAATGATGATGCCATGTATTTCTGGTATTATGAATTATATATACAAGCTAGAAAATGATTTCTAAAGAGCTATATAGGAAAAAAGAAAAAGACATAGAAAAAAAAAAAAAAAAGAAAAGAAAAAGAAAGATGTCAATAATAATGCTAATAATAAAAGCTAACATACATGAAAAACTAACATACAATTTATAATATACATTCTTGTTATAATATGAATTGAGATTTGCTAACATAATATATTGGTATAACATTATGAATTATATCTATATGTTTTACATACATTATGTATAATATAGTATATAATATATATAGTGTATAATACTGTATATATACTATATTATAAAATTTATTAATATGTTATGAAAAATAACAAATTGAAATGATTTAATTATGAATTTATATAAGAGAATTTAATATAAATTAAATGCATTGGTATAATATAAAAACTTTGTATAACATTAGGATAATAAACTATAATGAAAAATGGTCATTATTATATTTATATTTTCCTTCAATTAAGAAAACATTTATAACTTTGTATATAAAAATAAATAGAATAAATTATCAGGTGTATATATTATGAAAGTTATTACGAAAAGGATTTTTATTTTGTTGGTATTTAAATTCACTTCAGGTTTTTAAATTGTCGTTATATAATAATATAACGAAAACAAGTTAACAATAGAAAATAACAATACTTTTTTTTAACCTGTGCATTGTTGACATTTACATGTGCTGACTTTGATATAAAAATCAAAAGACTCAATCAAATAATTTTTTCGTATACGTATAATTTATATGAAGAAATATATAAAATTTAGACCTTTTTTTTTAACTGTATAGAATATTTGTCACCGTTTTTATTTTATAAATATTAATAATAACAAAATATGAAAATGTTAGCGTTATAAAGAGAAAGAAATTGTAAAGAGAGATGATAGAACGACCAAGGGGTGGACCTGTTTTTTCTCTCTCTCTCTCTATAATATGTTTGATCTGGAGGGGTTGCAAAGCTTCATCCTGCGCTGGATGCTGCATTTGTTTAGCTGGCTGGACCAACATCTCCAGGAAGAAGATGACCGGTAAAAAGAAACTGGGAATGACCAACTCATTATTCTCTTTTGCCGTTCCTGTCACACCTAAAGAATAAAAGCTTATATTCTTTTATTTTTTTTTTTATATTTCTTTGCATCATCATATTGCTTTTGCTTATAATACATTATATAGAAATAACTATACGAGAGAGACAGAGAGAGAGAGAGAGAGAGAGAGAGAGAGAGAGGACAGAGAATAAATCTGGAGATATAGCGAACATCAATCATCTTATACTAACATCAAAAAATTGTATCACAATCAAAAACTTTATATTTAAAAATATGCGTCATATAATATGATATTTCTTTTCAAAATATTAATTGAAAAAAAAAAAAAAAAAAAAAAAAAGCATTTAAGAAAAATTGTAACCTTTGAATTAATCTTTTTCTCTATTCTTTATTGACTTTGTAAAAATATTTTTATAATAATAATAAAATATAATATAGAGTATGAAAAAAAAAACTCTTTTGATAGTATAACTTTGAAAGTTAATCCAGCTGCATAAATAAAAAATTTGATTGGTTTAAAATTCATGATTTGAAGTTTGCTAAATGTTACATCTTAAAAAGAAAGAAAGGAAGAAAAAAAATTAAACGTTGAACAGAATGTTATAGGAATTGTTCTCCAGTAGAGTAAAGACGGTTACTGTAAAAGATATCTAACGACTTTTTTTGTTATTGTTTTGTTGCTGGATGGTCAGTGCACCATACAAAAGATATTTCTGGACAATGAAAATGAAAAATAAGCGTGGAAAATCCAGAACAAGTGGCCATACAACTTAGTTGTCTTGTCAATAAAAAGCTCATCTCATTTTGTAAAAAAAAAAAAAAAAAAAAAAAAAAAAAAAAATCAAATTGATAATATATAACAGAAAGGGTATTTAAAAAATCTCGGTACGGTACGTAGTAGTAGTACGTATAAGAATCACAATGTAATTACAATTAATTAATTTATATTTTGTATATACAAATATATTATTAATACAAATATTAAGTAAAATTGATCAAAAATGTTTTTTAAAAAATAAATACCAATTTATCAAATAATTTAACACACACACACATACATATAAGAGCAAAATAATTATTTATATAATACTCTCAAAGTATTATTAATTAAAATACAAAATTGATTTTAATTACTTGCACGTATAAAGATAAAGTTTGATGATGAAATGATGAATATGATAAGAAAAACAGGACAGACAGATTTCTTTAGGTACGTATTCTAATTTCCTTTAAATTTTAAGACGAAAATGTCAGTGGAATGAAGTAATAATATATAACGGAGATGAACATGATTTCCTTTACGTTAATATATAGAGCCGTTAGAAGAAGAGTATAGAAAAATGGAGAGGAAAATAGGGAGAAGAGAAAGAGAGAGAGAGAGAGAGAGATAGCAAATCTGTCGTCAGATTATATAATAATCTTGTCCTGGGACTCTTCTTCTGTATATATAGAAATCAAGTAAGCAAAAGCACTATAAAGTAAGCAACATCATTGATAATCATATTGGCTAAACGGTAGCAATTAGTGAGCTAATGAAGCAAGAGAGAGAGAGAGAGAGAGAGAGAGAGAGAGTCCTCTTATACCATCTTTTGCTGTATAGTGACGGAGATGAATTATTGGCAAGAAAATGAGATAAATTAATAAGGGTGTTATTCCCAAAAGATGGACGTTTCTCTATGAGAAAAGGGGAAGGTTAAAATATAATCATAAAATCAAACATAAAAAATAAACTCTCATAATTTACGGTAATTATAATAGTAATAAAACTATAGTTGGGTGTATTTTATTTATATATATATATATATATATATATATATATATATATATATATATATATATATATATATATATATATATATATATATATATATATATAATTTGCTCTTGTCATATCAAAAGATACCGCAAAAATTTAATATTTTTACAGAGAAATGTTTTTTTTTTTTTTTTTCTTTCTATACTTAAAATGATTTTACGTCATTTCATGGACATGTAATATGACGACTAGGGTGTCTTTTAAATCCATTATAACCATCGCAAGCATTAAGAGTGCGAGAGAGAAAAACAGATGGAATAGAGGGATAAAAAGAAAACAAAAAGGCATGTCAGAGAAAAGCTATAGATGAACAGATGCTATTATAATAACTCATGATATATATGCGTTTGGACCACAGGAAAAAGATCAGATATACAAGAGGTGCGTGGGAAGAAAAGTGTACATAAGACGAAAGTAATCTCTGTGATTGCACTCACTTCACAAAAACAAACTAACTGACATTGAATAAAAATTTTAGAATATTAAAATAATAAATATTTTTCTTTTTTCCCTGATTTTTTTTATAAAAATATATTTATGCATCATGTTTAACGTGACGTGAATATACTATATTGAAAGATTTTTTTTTAATACGTCCGGCAATAAAGAAAAAAAATCATCAATGTGACTTTCAGACTTTGTACACTGCACAAAGAAGAAGAAAAGCTTTCAGAAATCTCTCTGGTTTTGAAGCATGAGTGTGACACAAGCATGCGTCTGTTTTTCACCCAAATATAAACGGAAGTTGGTACCAAACTTCATATAAAAAGATTTTTTTTTAACCGTGTGTCTGTCTTTTTAAAATAGCAGACGTTAGGAAGAAAAAAAAAACTGAATTACATTTTCACTCCAAAGTGACAATAAATGTTCAATTTAATAATAATAAAAAAATAAAAAAGCTATTTTCAGCATCTGTATTTTTATATAATTTTCAATAATCTATAAAATGTTATTTTATAAAGTTAATCACAAATTGAACAAAATAAAATTGAAAAGGAAATTTTATTTTACTTTTTTTTTTTTTTTTTTTTTTTTACTCAAAGAATATTATTATTCAATTTAATTTATTTAAAAAATATATATACGTTCGTACAAGAGAATAATGTGTATAATAAAATTACAATTTAATTTATGAATTATTGTAGAATTTTTTTTTAAATTTTTTTTTGTATATAACAGCCATAGCAAGAAATATTTGAAATTATTGAATAAAATTAATCATGTTATATTATAATGATAAAATTGACATTTTGAATATTAAAAATTAAATTTAAAGTAAATTAATTAACTTATATTTATTTGTTGACATGTATAATAGACACAAATGATTATTGATACAAATTATAGTATTTGTGTCTAGATGTGCAATTTTTTTTTATTTGATTTAATTAGTGATATGTTATCAAATATATAGGTACATATATACATAAAATACATTCTAACATTGAATTGATCAATATTATGGCAAATATTTAGTATAACGTAACGTAATCATATTAATGTGTCTGTATATACAGATATATTTTTAATTACATTATGTTTGTAATTGTGACATATACAGGACATTTTTCAAACATATATTTCAATTATGTTTATAATTATTAAACGCCTACAAAATTATGTATATACAACCTCTTCGCCAAATTTTCAGCACGTGTCATAAAAAATTTTATCATAAAATTGTCGGAAAATATATTTGAATTAAATTATTTCTCTACTAATTTTTTGCTGTTAAATTATCCCCGTTTTACACTTTATATACAAGCAGTCATGTACATTATTATCCTCACGAGATAAAGCTTTGTTATTCAAGAGTTGCATCATTGACGTTGCATTGTATATGAGAAGACAGTTTCCGGCACGGTATGCCATGCACTGTCGGCATAGAATGCACTTCTCATTTCCTTTTGATCTAAACTTACATACAGTATTATACATGAAAAAATATAAACTGTAAAAGTGATCAACTTTGAACAATTTTGTACTCATTTCAGTTTATTTTTTTGCGTTATATTATTTTTCACAACAAGTCTAATATTGTAGAAATATATATCATAAACTTAAAAAAATATTCAATTTCATTAGTTCTATATGATGATATAAAGGCAAATAAAATCTATTACGATCCATTAGTATAAACATAATAATAATGAAATCTGTTTCATCATTATATGCTAAATAACATATAGTTCAGTTTTAATTTCAAAACACATGATTGCATATGCATATATTATACATAATTATATGCATTATTTGTAGGTATGAGTGTATTTAAACACGCGTCTCTCTATATATTCATATTGCAGCAGTGCTCTCGCTTTATATAGTTTCAGTAAATCACATCTTAAAGTCTGAGGTAATTACGCGTGCTAAGTTGGAAATATTTACGAGCAAAGTAAAAAAGCTCACACGACATACGGTTTCTTTTATGATCAATCAAGACTTTTTGTGATCAAATACTCTCTCTCTCTCTCTCTCTCTCTCTCTCTCTCTCTCTCTCTCTCTCTCTCTCTCTCTCTCTCGTAACAACTGTATAAATATGAAACTGTTCATATTTTACATCGTCTGTCATAATGCATGAATTTTAATTATCTATTTTTCAAAAATGATAAATATTCTTATTTCATCTTATTATTTTTTTATTTTATTTTTATTCTTATTTCTCAGTGAAAATTAAATAATTTATTACAGCATTAGTATGGTATCATGATATTTATATAATTTTTTTTTTTAGTAATTCTTACAGCTATACAGTATATTAATTAAGTAGCACTGCTGCCTTCCGTATATATTTCAAATTTCAAAGCTGTTTTAGTTGTTAAATATTCTAAAATTATACGGTTTTTATTATAATACATCAGAAAAAGTTTAAGGAAAGTATTGAATCCACACATAGCTTTTTCTTGAATAAGTTCTTGAATTGAAAAGTTTGAATTAAAATTTGTGATAATTTACATATCACCTTTGATTTTTCTTGTTATGTATTTTTACATAAGAACTGAAAAATTTGTAGCATGTTAATTTGAAAGAATCTGCCGTTTTTTTTTTTTTTTTTTTTTTTTTTTTTTTTCCCCAAACACAAATAATTTGTTTTCTTTTTACTGTCTAAAAGTTAGCTCTTTAGATACATTATTATACCAGAGCAAAATTTGAAATTGCATTATTATTTTACATTTTATTAAATTTATTATTTTAACAATTTAAGAGAGAGAGAGAGAGAGAGAGAGAGAGAGAGAGAAAAGGGAAACTATTTTTTGTTCATTATTGTGTCATAATTTTTATATTATAAAATTATAATACATATAAATGTAATTATTATTATAGATATTAACATACGTATAAGAAAAAGATAATGATGGCATTGATATTGACCATAATATTACTAAGGTCAGTTATTAATGCTAACTTTGCTATATACTGATATCGAGAAGTAAGTTGACCATGAACCTCTCTCTCTCTCTCTCTCTTTCTCACTGGTAACAACGTGGTGGTGACATGACCTTTCAGCACCCCCGTGACAACAAGACCTATACTATACCTCACACCCTAATACAGTGGTTGCGCCTATTGTATTATTAATATCTTCGCGGGAGAGTCATTCCCAAGATTCTCTCTCTCTCTCTCTCGGCGCCAACTTATTATATACTCACTTCTCTCTAAACATGTGCTCTATAGCTCGCTGAGTGCGTTGTTGTTTCTTTTATGAAAGAGAAAGAACGCAGAAATTTTGCTGGCAAACATCATCAGTACTCAAAAGAATATATAGACAAAGAAAATAGAAGAAAAAAAGTAGATTATTTTTAAAAAAGAGTTTTTTGTTCTATTCCTCTTTCTACATGACACAAACAATTAAAGTTTAAATTTATTTTTATTATATATGATATACATAAGTTTTATTCTTGTTTAATAGTAAAAATTTAAATGAAGTATAAAATTTTAATTGTTTCTCTGAAATTGTTTTCTTTCTTTCTTTCTTTTCTTTTCTTTCTTGCTTTCTTTTTTTAAACAATGAAATAAAAATTTAAAATTTGCTATTGATATTATAATGAGGATAAATTTATTCTATTTCCAATAGAAAATAAATTCTATTGATCCAATTATATATGATACGCTTGTTCGTCTCATCAGTTCCATTCTTCATTAATTTTATTTATGAATACCAAATAATTCCATGAATTAGAAATTTAGAAATAAATTAATAATTTTTTTAAAGAAAAAAAAAATCCGTTACTAGTCAAACAAGAACTTGAAATTGTCATCTTCGATTCCTTTTTATTAGATTGTCATGGGAAAAAAAGAAAAAAAATAAATAATTTTTTTATTCAAATTACAAAACTACTGTGTTGTCAATTGGCCATTACAGAATTAGGAACTCTACTTCTATTGACATTTCATATTATATAAATAAAATAATAATAATAAATGAAGAAAAAAAAATAGAGAACCGTGAAAAAAAAAAGTATGAAAAAAAATAGAACTAGTTTTAGTACAATGTATATAAAGTTCTATATCTTATAATATATTATATATTATTATATATGAAATAAGACCCGTGTAAATTTAAGCTTCATTGTGCACAATAGCATCATATTGAATGAATCCATCGTCACAGAATATGATTGTCCTTCTTACACTACAGCATCACTGGTCCAGCGAAGATAATCTTCTTGCCATACAGCGACGAGAGAGAGAGGAGAGAAAGAGTCGTTGTTCCCTTATATATATATGTAAGACACGTTTATGCGTAATGCGTTCGTGTTACGCACGCACTGGACTCTTCTTCTTTTTTTTTTTTTTTTTTTTTGTATTTTCTTCTTCCTTACTTACTGGACAATAATAATTCAAGTTGTGTGTGTATGTATGGAAACGAGACACAAATAAAACTGCTCCTTATTGCGATTGTCATCAAGAAAAAAATCTTGCACAATAATCTACCGCACATTGTCCAATCTTATTTTATACTTTTTTCATGCTTTTATACCAAGTGGATTTAACGTATATGGATGTATGCATTATTATCAGATTTTATAATAATAGATTTTCTTAACAAATAATGTTTAAGGCTTTTAATTTACTAAACGGTTCTTTTCATATATATAAATGAAGTCCAAATTTTTTTTACACTAAATTATACAAGAAAACGATATAACAGTTATTTTGAACTGAAATATAATTATGTAATATTTTATAAGATGCAATAATATAAAAAGAAGGGAGAGGAATCGAATAATAATATTTATGTTGTATAATAAAATGATTTGACTTTGAAAAGAATAAAAAAAAAAAAAAAACTGTCTATATAATGCAAAATAATATCAATAGAATAAAGCGATATATATTGAGTCTAAAAAAATGTAACGTTTGTGTATTTAACGATGCGCAGATAATGCTCATGTATAATCTATCGAAACTTATATTGAGAAAACAGTCCTCTCTCTCTCTCTCTCTCTCTCTTGATGCCCTATAGCATTTTTTTTCTGCTTTTATTCTTATTCAGTTCGTGGTCAAATGAATTTTATATATGATGAGTGATGAAGAAAAAACGATTCTCAAATCATCGAAACGAAAACTTTTATAAATATATATAAACGAAAAATAAAATAAACGATTTGGCATTTTTTTTCTTTTTGGGCTTTAAGAAAAGACAAAATACTTTATATATGATATACACTTTATACACATATATATACCGTATATATATATATATATATATATATATATATATATATATATATATAGAGAGAGAGAGAGAGAGAGAGAGAGAGAGAGAGAGAGAGAGAGAGAGAGGATATTATATATAATATTGATTTTGATCAATGGATATATGTAAAAAAGATATATTCACAAAAGTCATATTATTCGGGACAAAAGAGAAGAAAAAAGATATGACGAATATATTTTATAATGTAATATCAGCAATTTTTATATACCCTTGTGATAATATTTTCTTATATACTTTCAAATCTACCTTATTTTTGTGAATAATATATTGTATCTTTTGCATATTCAGCAGAATTTTTAACATTATATTGCATTGCTTTATATTGGGAAGCAAATAAAATGATGAATAGATTTATATTGAAAATTATATTTGCATCAAAATTTAATTTGTTTTGAAATTAATATTTCAAGTATAAGAAATATTGCAACCTTTTATCTTTTTGTTTACTTTTTTATGTAATAGTAATATATAATAATAAAAGAATTCCGAATACAATTTATTATATATTTGGGATACAAGAAATAGTCAATTGCTTACATGACATACATGATGGTTGTATTATGCATAGTGCAATGGTGTGTATAGCTCAAGTATAAGGGAGATGACTGCAAAAAGTATATAAATTTTATTTTTTTCTTCCCTCTTCATTTCTGATAGAGAGGTGACCGTTTGTCCGCCCTTCTCTCTCTCTCTCTCTCTCTCTCTCTCTCTCTCTCTCTCTCTCTCTCTCTCTCTCTCTCTCCCTCTCTCTCTCTCTCCAATGTTATGGTAATGACGATAAAATAGAGCATTTTGTCAGAATCGGAAGGAAGACATAAAAATGACGATCGAAAATACTAAAGTATCGTCATCTCTTCATCAAGTAAAAAAAAGGTTATAAGTAGAAGCAGCAATAGCAGCAAGCAATAAGCACAATATAATATAGATAGGGAACATGAAGTATTTACAACGAAACGAGCAGAGGGTGATTTTTGAGGTGGATGCTATTTTCCAAATGCGATCAAGTGGATGACCACACAAAAACGATGACTGATTTAATGAGCCAAAATAGAGGGAAGGGGGAAAATAAAAAAATAAAAAACACGGAAAAATCTAAAATAGCCACTTGAATGGCCTACTTCAACTAATACAAAAGCTGGAAAATTAATTTAGTTTTTTGTATATTCAATTATCTCTTCTTCTTCTTTTTTTTTATTTTTTTAATATGTATATAGTAGGATGTTCTTTTTTTTATATGTCATTGGAGAATATAAATACTTATTCGAGGTATATACGAAAAGGTTATTATATATTTTAACTCTGGTATGTATTTACGTCCAATCATTCAATTGAGATTATTATATATTTATACGATTTAGTGCGTATTGAAAATGTTGTATGTAAATTATATATTAATATATAAATTTTATCCTGTATTTGATATGTATACATGCAAAACGCCAAATTTCTTGAATAATAATAATAATAATAATAAAATTAAAAAAAAAAAAAAACGTGCTCGGATTTTTCCTCTTTTTTATGCTTTCTTTCTTTCTCTCTATTTTACATTTTACTCCTACTTTTTTGGCAAAAGAACCAGAAAATAATATAAAATATTTTATACTTAACAATTAAATCACATGAGAATTAGCTGGGCTTATAGTTTGTAGATCATAATAATATATTATGACGTGTTACATAGAAGAAAAGTCTTCAAAGTTGCATTTTCTTTTTCAATAATTTTTGCAGGTGCTTTTTAAATTGCAAATAGTGTGGACATATTAATGCAGGTGAAATACAGATTAAGAAAAAGAGAAGGGTCTTAATTGGAGGGGAAAGGGGGGGGGGGGAGGGAAATGAATTATTTTTATCTTATGAATGTGGTTTCGTGTGAATGGTGTATGGTGAATATATAGAGGACTTTTGCACTATACTGGTGGGGGTGATTAAAAGAGAGGAGAGAAAGAGAGAGCGAGAGAGGTCACCCTACTAACACCCCTCAAATACGTAAATCCCGAGTATTTTACCTCCAGCAGCTTGGCAACATTTGAGTTTTGAGGAGCTTTTCTCTCTTATAATACTTTGTCCCATCCACGCGCTTAGTTTATACTTTACAGTAAAGTGTTCTCACTACACCTCTCTCAGTAAGAAGCAAAAAAACTTGAGGTTTTTTATTTAAATCATAAAACATCATATATATATATATATATATATATATATATATATATATATATATATATATATATATATATATATATATATATATATATATATATTATATATAGCGTCATTCTTATTATATTACAATTTAAATAAGAAAGAGAATAATAAGAAAAGAAAAAGAAATATAAAATGCTTTATAAAAGATTTGATTGTTTATGAAAAAATGATAATAAAAAATTATTTTAAACATAAAAGCAAAAGCGAATCATTAATAATATAACAAGAATAAAGAAGTATGCAAAAAAGTTTTTTTTTTCCTTCGTCTCTCGTTTGTTTTGAAGTTTTGTTTGCAAGTAATGAAGGTTTAACAATAGAGATGATGTCATCTTTTACAAGGCCGTAAATAAACAGAAGTTAAAATATATTAATTTTACATATTCTTATACACACAATGGCTTAATTGCTAATCGATTGTCAATTCAACACGGAAAAGTTACTCAATTGCAATATAAATACAATGACCCATCGCTTATGATTTTTTCTCCTCTCTGATTCATTTATTTTATAATTATATTATTTAATTGATTTTTTTTATCGATAATCATTAGTAGACTCTTTCTGAACATTTTCTTCAATATATATATATATTTTTTTTCCTAACAGCTCCTATAGTTAAAAAAAAAATCCTAATGTAATGATTTGATAGACACTAATTTGTATTTTTCATTACTATATTTTTTTTCTCTCTCTAGAGCAGAGCTTTAATATAGAGATTGCAGCGTCTGTTATGATGCTTTCCACACACACACACACACTCACATGTGTTACTGATGTCTTTTGTTTTGCGGGTTCATCTATTGTCGCCTTGAGGCTGTACCAAATCAACTTGAGGAACAACGAGGGAGAGAAACAGCTGGTAATCTTCGTCACTCTGATGACCTCCCTTCCTCACCCACGCCATGCAAGATAAAATTTTACTTTTCCACACCGTGAAATTTATCACTTTTATCATCCACAAATCTCAAAGAACCAAATTTCCGTTTATAATTATCAAAGAGTTGCGACTTAATTATATTTTTTTACTAACCTAATAAAATTATCAGTTACTATATACAATACCATATTTCGGTTCAAATTATTATTATAAAAAGAAATAACATAAAGAAAAATTTACTAGAATTTTGTGTATTTAATTTTAAGAACTAAAATATAATCAACCATGCCAAAATTTTATGACGTAAAAAGTTATTTAAACATCTGCGAATTTCTCTTATTACTTTTTTTTTTTTTTTTTTTTTTTTTTTGCTGCTCTCCCTCTTCGCTCCTTCTTTGTTTTTCTTAGTATCACTTTTCCATCATCAACCACCCTACATCCTTTTGTTTTACAACCACATATTGTTACTCTCCAGTTAAAAATGAATTACATTTTTTTTCACACTCGCATCTGTAAACCATTATTTCCAGGATCTATATTAAAAGCATGACTACAAAAACATTTTAACTGCAAAAATATTTTATATAGATATGTATAACTTTTAATAATATAATTATTTTGAAATAACACAGCATGCGCTGCACTCAATTGTTATATTTTCAAGATGCCACTTCCTGTTACGTTATATCATAAAAAAAAAAGTTTTAAGATGTTGATGCAATATTATACAGTTTTGGGTGATGAATGTATTGTTTTTCCTGTGCCCGGAGGGTAGTATAGAGTGAATAAGGATACAGGGGAGGAGGTCAAGATACAGAGCAACAAGAAATGTAAGGGAGAGAGGGATGCTGCTGGTTTGGCTAACCAAAGCCAGATGTGGACCATAATCTTGACTATATATAACACAAAGCTTTTTATTTTTTTTCCTCCCTTATACATTATATAAGAAAGAAAATGTATACCAAAGTATAAAACCACCCCCTCTATATTGAGACCAGAAGCTCATATAAATTTTAGTATATTAATGTGTATGTATGGTTATATAATGTATGTATAACAAAAAAAAGGGGACACAACATGTGTCGCTTCCGTGCCCTAGCACAACATTTTTATCTCTTCAGGGCAATAATGTACTGTTTGATGCACTTCACTCAATATTAGTATATAAAAAGAGAAGAATGACAATTGAGCTATTATTTAACTTGATATGTATAATAAATGTTTTTTCTATATGTATTATGTAAACATAATCGTTTGAAATATATTTCTATAAATAATAAAAAAAAAAAAAAAAAATTCTGCGTTGTCTTATATGCTTAAAAACATAACTTTGCTAAATTGTTCAATTTTTTTTATTGATTATAAATTGCGTAAAATATATTTTACGCAATTTATTGATAACGTTTACCAACGCAATTTTTAGCATATATCATTTCTTATACAATTTCATTGTCTCTTTCTGATATATACCGATGCAGATGTATATTATATAATAACTAATAACGGTTATATAAGTTGCTGTATACAGTATTATTATTATTAACGCTTCACTTAAATAAAATAAACATACAGAAAAAAAAAAAAAAGAAGTCAAGTATATATTATAATATATATATTTGAATTTGTTATTGTTGCACCTATGACGTCACTTGTATAGTCTAAAAAAGAAAGACGAAGAAGGTGCATGTAATGTATTGTGATGCGGCTTCACATATATGAACGTCATCGTAATGTGTTTGAGATAGAAAAAGAAGCCGCCGCCGGCGCGGTTCATCTTATATTATTATACTTCAAACAATCACATCAAATATAACACAACATATAGGCTACAATTAGACTATTGTTACTATCATGCGACGCATTTAAGCACTTGCAATCTTTCTTTTATATAACACTGGTGCATGCATATATATCTAAATGACTTGATTGACGACTATATAATATTAATAATAAAAATAGAACCCAACGAAAGTGATTAACGCTTTGATAAATATAAATTTCTTATTATAACTGACAAGTAGCGGTTTTATTATTAAACTAGATTTGAAAGAATTAAAAAATATATGCATGTACAAAAGAAAATTTTAAAAGATCTAGTTTTTATCTATGAATATAATATATTTTTATGTATATCTCCTTTCTTTTCTTTTGATTTGTTATTGTTTTATCAAGCATTAATAAAAAAATATATTAAAAAGAAGATAATAAAAATGTTTTTTAACTGTTGCAACTTTTGGTATAATGAATTTTTATACAACAGAAGATCTTTTGTTTTATTTTATTACTATAAAAGAGGAAATATTAATGTGTTTCTTTTCTTATGATTGTAAGAGTTACTCTCTTATAATAAAAATTCCCATGGGACTTTTTGACGAATAGAAAAGGTATTAAAAAATATTTAATTATTTTTTATTTGGTATGAAAATTTGAACAATGCAAATATTGTATGTATTATGAATTGTCTTTGCATGTTGACCCTTGTTTGACCTCACACAGTGGCCCACGTGAGGATGGTTTAATACGGGGTGGAGGTCACGCTGTGCCCCCCTCTCTCCCCCGCTGTTCTCATAATTACCGAGACATTTTAGTGATATATACGAGGGTCAAACGTATGTCTATTTGTCCCTCGACTTTCGCTCCATTACCGTAATCACAATCACCGAGGGGATGCAAGTATAAAGTCTATATATATATATACGGTATATGCTCTGCAACGTGCTGACCATCCAAACAGACAACTATTATAGAGACAATAGAAAAACCGGCACTCAAAATCTTGATTCTCGTATAATATCAAATCTCTTTATTCTTATCGTATATCTTAATTATTATTAATGTCCCTTTAAATTTATATATATGTATATATATATATATATATATATATATATATATATATATATATATATATATATATATATATATATATATATATATATATATATATATATATGTATATATATATATATATATATATGTGTGTGTGTGTGTGTGTGTGTAGGCACCTTTATAATATTTGTGGTTATGTATTGAAAAATAATAATATACAACATTTCCGTTAATTTAAATAATTCTAAAGTAACAATATGCATCTAACTTCAACCGTTTAAATTTTTAATATAAATTTGAATTGATTTCATATATATATATATAGATGTACAAAAAAAAGAGTATATATATATATATATATATATATATATATATATATATATATATATATATATATATATATATACAGTAGCGTATTTACGGGGGGGGTTTTAGGGGTCCGGACCCCCCCCGTCAGGTCTGAGAAGGGCCAAAAATTTGACATTTTAAAATAAAAAAATTCTGAGGTTAATTTTTTTGTTGGAACTGATATCTTAATAATAAGCTCTTAAAGTGTTAAAAATGGATGAAATTTCATCAGTTATTCGAAAAAAATTCTTTGTATAGCTAAAATGAGAGTTACCAACTATATAAGGCCCCTCTCTTATATTTTATATATAGGCATACCCGTTGTTTCTATTTATCATATCTTGTGTTATATAATAAAGAATATACTTGTACTTGATTGTACTATGTATAAGGTCCAATATTTTATTTTAACAAATCGTTTAGTTTCTTTATATATTTAAACACAGAAATCTTTTCCCACTTGTTTCATGCTTTTATTAGAACAAAAAAGTTTCGATAATTAAAATATAAAACTGATCGAACTATCGAACTGTCATACTATTACTCTTATAGTTAAATTTCAAATATTACTAATATTTTAATATTGCGGAGTAATATATTACTCGCATTTTTATCCACTGAAAAAAAAACTATATTTTTTTTTTTGTATTGCATATCTACATTTTTGTTTATATAAACAAAATATTACAGCAAAAAAGTTATTAGAAGTAGAAGTTTCATCTTTCAAATAAATTGTGTAAATTTAAGGCGTATAAAATGAATAAGAAATAGTAAACAACTTGTAAGGGGTTTAGTAGAGGGAAAAAAAAAAAAAAAAAAAAAAAAAAAAAAAAAGGGTGCAGAGCACAAAATACTAACAAAGTGCTAGCAGACGATTTTGTGTTCTTGTCTTATTTTAACAATGCTTTCTTATGAGGGAATGAAGCACCTATAACTCTAGTTAAAAAATTTCCTGACACTGAAAATTTTACTGTATTTTACTGAGAGCTTTTGTTTTCCTGAATTTCAACAATTTTTTTTTCATCGTCATCCAAATGCCTTCATATCAGGTAAACAAAAGCTTATAAAGAAGTGTAAGCTTGTATAAAGGCCGCAGTAAAATTTCAGTATGAAGAAACTTTTCTAATTCCAATATGCTTGATTTCCCCACAATAAATTACGTTTTAAATCAAGACATAACACAAAGTCATCTGCTATCACTTCGATAGTATTGTTGTGTTCTGACTTGTGAGTCTGTTTATTTCTCAAAACTCCCTTTTGCAATTCTGCTATTGTGCAACAATTAGCCTATATAGCCTAATCCTTGTACGTACGTTCAAAAAAATATGAATTTTGCTGTTTAGAAAAAAAAAAAATCAATCGTTAAACTTTTTGCTGCGAAAAATTTTATTTATAGAACAAAATAAAAATTGTAATGCCTGCTACTGAATTTCATGGCTTCCGTATGGGCCTCATTTGTTAAAAAAAGTTATAAAATTTTAAAAAAATATATATATAATAAAAATAATAAGAGCAGAAAATAAAATTCTTCATAATTTTTTTAATTCGTCATTTTAATTTATTCTTAAAACAAAAAATCTTTCGATTAATAATGAAGAATTTCCAAGATTTGTGAGCGTTACAAAAAGCCATAAGCCAATATTAATGATTAAATTATATTTAATATTTGCTTGGCTTTGAACGTTCACAAATCTTGGAAATTCTTTATTATTAATCAAAAGATTTTTATTTTTTAAGAATAAATTTAGATGACTGATTTTAAAATTAGGATGATTGTTATTTTCTATTCTTATAGTATTGTTAGGAAAAAAATTCAACCCCAAAAAATACGAGATAAAAACAAAAAAAATTGACTAGAAATATCGCACCAAATCGTGTATTTTCTAACTCAAATTTCAAAATTTTTTGCGGGGGATACCCCCGCACCCCCGGCAGGGGGGTGTCCCCCCCTGCACCCCCCCTCAATGGAGTGTTAGCCTTGGACCCCCCCCGTCACAAAATCCTGCATACGCCACTGTATATATATATTTTTTAATGATATTATGTACTTAATGTCACTTATTAATAATAAATATCCGTTATTTATCAAGAATAGTTTTTGACAATTTGAAAAATAAGGGTTCTTATATAAAAATTACAATTACATATTACAATGTGAAATGTGATATGGGTGATGTATACTCCAAATGTGATGTAATAATTTCAACTCGGATACTTTGGTCTTCTTGGTTATATAGAAAAGTGTCAAGTGTTTTCCTAGACTCATGAGAGACTATAATACATTACATTCATATTCATATATATATATATATATATATATATATATATATATATATATATATATATATATATATATATATATATATATATATATATATATACAAAACGAGAAAGTGCAGAGCCAGAGTTCCCCTGTATGTGCCCTATGCACCCCTACACACTCTTTCCCTTTTCCCCCTTTTTACAATATAATACACAGTATTAGGGGTGCAAATTATAGGGTTACAACAACTGCAACCCCTCTTTCAAGCATAAACAATTCCTTTTGTAGTTAAATCCAACATCATAATCATCACCATTTAAAATTCATGTGTTTTGATTCTACATATATTACATTTAATTTATAATTAATTATTTTATAAATATTTAAAATTAATAAAAAAAAATTACTTAACAGTTTCTTATAATTTAATTAAAAATAATTCAGGAGTATTAAATATCATTTTATTATTTAAAGCACACGGTTTAATGAAAATACAGTTTACCGGCTAATGCTTTTGACATTGCCGATTGAAGAGACCGGTTGTTACTCGGTCTTAAAGATTATAATGAACTATTTTTCTGCTTTTTAAATTATATTATACAACTTACCTTATTTTATCATAACTTTAAATGAATGATGTTGGGATAAGAAGAGTAATAATAATAATAATAATGTTGTAATCCCTCCTACACTTTTTAATTCACCTACTCCTCCTCCCCACCCTTATATGCTAAATCCCTCCTTCTACTTTGCACCTTTATAACACGTATTTTATAATGACACACCTTTTTTATCACTATTTATATATTATATAAAAAAGATTTTGCAATTACGAAAGTCAGTAAATGCACTGAGATATGAGCGGTAACAGCTTCGTCACTATAGGCACCTAATCGTCAACTGCTCTTAAAACTACCCTTTATTTCTCCATCTCCCCCCTTCTTTCTTTCACTCACAGCATCTTTACATAAAGATGCTTACCGCTGGACCCGAAAATATAAGAGAAGAGGCGGGGGAAAATTATTACACTTAATCTTTCTTTTTTTTTATTCCCCGTTTGTTTTTAGTCTTCTCATTGGTTATGAATTTAACTACGAGTACACATTTGATAAAATTTAAAACACTCATGCACACTATACATATATTATGCCATATATATTTTTAAATGACTTACCGTTTATTAAGTTGCACTAAAGTTGATGCTGTGATGATATTTGTTGCTGATGAATGATTAAATTGATTGTAGGCCTGAATCAGATCACCGCCAGTTCGTGTTAAAAATGATGCACCTTGCATACTATCCCCTGATAAACACACGAGAAAAAAACAAAATAAATGTCAATGATTTTCATATATGATATGAAAAATAATTAATAATTTAACACTATATAGCACAATAATTATAGTCCAAAAAAATAATAATATCGTCCATGTATTTCACTTTGTTATAAATTTTAAAAGGATATCTTTCCGTTTTGTTGTGCACAGGATAGCTCTCTGTGTAATAATCTTTCTCTGACTTCCCGCCGCTCTTTCCTCAGCTGGTCCAGAGTGAATATCAATGCTCAGTATAGGGCCTCAAACAAAAGGGGGGCAGGGCATACAGCATCTCTTGGGTGATCCTTCTGTCTGGGAGATGTAAAGAGGAAGGGAGAAAAGCAACCAATGGCTTGTCGTTTTAGCTTGAGTTGCGCGGGTGGAGAGGCGGTGAGAATCAAGTAAAAGAGAGAAAACCGAAGAAGAGAAGAAGAAGAAGAGTTGAGAACACAGCATCCCAAAGGAGGGGAACACAGCACGCGAAAAACGAGTGAAACAAAGATGCGCGGACACAAGAACATTAAAACACTACCTGAAAAATTAAATATTCAATCTGACTTTATAGATAATTGTTAAATACATCACTAATTACTTCTTGATACTTATATATATATAAAACGAAAAGAATACTAATTATATTAAAATACTCCCTTTTATTCTTAATATAACTTAATTAATTATTTAATTTAACACTTTTAAAAGAAATACTATATTATTTCATAATATATAAAGGAAAAATATTTTATATAAGTATACTGTATATAGCGTACATTACTGTATTATTAATTTAATATTTATTTAATATGCAAACACAGTAAAAAAAATGCCTTTATTGATTAGTTTTTATCTTAAACTTATACAATATAAACGAAACAAAAATTTGCCTTGATTTCTGTACAGTTTGTTTCTCTAACATAAAATAATGATATTGACTTCTTATAAACAGAGGTCTTTTATTTGATTAGTTGTTTGTATTTTATATATAGCGGACGTTTCAAGAAAATTGTTTTATATAAAACGCTTTTTGTCACAAAATATACTTTAAGTAATTACTTTAATTATTATAAAAGGAGAAACTACAAATAATGAAGAAAATTATTTGTTTAGTTATATTATAAGAAAAGGAGTTGCTCATATTATTTGTACAAAGTTTTTTTTTTTTTTTTCTTTTATTCTTTTGACAGTTGGTGCGAGCGCGCCTTACGTGTAGGCAACTGGTTGAGCGCTTTAGTCCTGCGAGTTGCATACTTCTACATAATGCTTTCTCATACCATGAAAACTAATTGCGTTGTTCGATATTGTTTATATATTTATGTTTTATTGTATATTTATTTGGTATTATTATTATTACTGTATTTAATTGGGAATCCTGCTTTTCAATGCCTTATTTGTATAATTATATAGGACTTATTCTTGCGTTAATCACGTTAAATAATACTATAATTAATATACGTTATTATGATAGCATAATAAGTTGCAATATTATTGATTATAATAACTGCGTTTATTACTTCAGTTTGATATGAACTGAGATAATATTGTGAAAAGTGGATTTTAACTATATATATATATATATATATATATATATATATATATATATATATATATATATATATATATATATATATATAATATATATAATATATATACATACATATATATATATATATATATATATATATATATATATATATATATAATATACGTCAAAGTGTGACAATGTGGCTATCAATGCTGGAATGACGTTGGGATATATAAGCCACGCATCACCTGTGTGGTCATCTTCCATTATTAACCGCATTTGACAGGATGCATTGCAGAGAATATTTTAAATACACTATTTGAGTTTTTTCAAGTCTATATATATGCAGGATATTTGTATTTAACGTATAACTTAATAGTTATGTGAAACTTGGTATTGCTGCGAGTGTATGCATGGCTAAGATATTCATTTTGCTACAATATACTGTAAAATTAATTTCTGCTTCTTATGAATAACGTAATTAGTAATTAATTTACTCATTATATACATGCAAACTTCAATCATTTAACTTTATTGCACCTTGCATTGTATATTAACAAGTCACTATAGATTTTTTTAAACTTCCATAACCGGCGAGTGTCAATGATTTTCGTTTAAATTTCATTATATTATATGCATAACGCCGCAAGAAGTTAATTATGTTTTGAATTAATATTGCTTTATGTTCTATGTCTTTGTCTATATATATTTAGGCATAAATCATGATGCTTGTTGTTTTAAAGTGATAAGTGGGCTGTTCACAATGACGTCTAATTTCACGTAACTTTCACGTTTAAGAATCCAAATAACATTGATTGTTATCTTCACGTAAGAGTTATACGTGAATTTACGCGTCATTGTGAACATTATATATATATATATATATATATATAATGTTCCCAAGTGATTCTTATTTATAACAAGACCATAAAATGGTATGTACATAAGATCATCTTATCCCACTAATTCAGTTTTCCTTTATATATACACGGTGCTTGATAGCAAAAAGCATAATATCATCAAGTTCAAAGAGTGAGCGAGAGTGAGTGAGTGAAAGAGAAAGAGAGAGAGAGAGAGAGAGAGAGAGAGAGAGAGAGATGCACACACTTACACACACACCACATAGAAAATCTGTATGTTGCTATACTTTGGGTGCACCCTTGACGCGGTATAGTTGACGAAAATGTGTAACAAACTCACATGACAGGTTTTCACAGCATGTAGAGATATGCTTACTGGTCGTGGTTACTCATGTGTTTCAGTTTAAATATCAGCATAAAGTGAGAGATAGATATAGCGGAGGGTTTATAATAACATTATATAATCCCTCTTTTATACCAATTAACCCTTATAATCAAAAGCTTTAATATTATAGTTAAAAAACAACAACATATATACATATATATAAAAAATATTTGCTGAAAGCAAATTATGTGTATATTTTATTTTTTCTGATTTGAATTAAAATTTTATCTGTTTAATCAAAACGACTATATAGTAGTTCTTCTTATAAAAATGTAATATTTGATCAAATAATATAAAATCCTATAAATGATATTATAATGAATGAATTTTGATACTTTTTTTTTTATTCTTATTGGATTATATAAATATATAATGTATATTATTTAAAATTTTATAAAAATATATAATATCAATTGGTTTTTCTACTATTTTCCTGTATATTCAATTTATTTGTTAAGCTAAATATACGCACGTCCTTTTTTGCAAGCATATCATATAAAATGGAAAGAAGAAAGAGAGAGAGAGAGAGAGAGAGAGAGTATTACGCATGAACTATTAACATTCTTTGATTGTACATTTCGCTCTGCTGCAAATCGCTACAATTTTAACACACAGTATGGCAAACAGACCGACTCATCATAATGATGATGTTCATTTATATAACTCTCTTTTTTTATATATTGCGGCATAAACGCACCGTCGCACCTTATATGTCAAAAAATTCTCTGTTACAAAAAAAAAAAAAGAAAAAAAGAAAAAAAGAAAAAAAGAAAGAAAGAAAGAAAAAGAAAAAAAAAGAAAACTTTTAACAACAAAAAGAAAAAAGTTCAAATTTCTGCCCGGTCGCATCATTTCAAAAAGATGTGACATTTTTTTTTAATATATCATATAATTTTTCTTTTTATATGAATATTTCAATAGGAAAAGAATACACTCATATGTCCTTCAAACAAACATAAAAAAGAAACCTTTTTTTTATATATATATATGTGTGTGTGTATATTAAATATATGTAAAAGGAGCGTAATATATATTTTAACACGCAAAACATCGTCATCGTAGCATGGATTTTACTTGGGCGTACACTTGACGATCTAGCTGCTACACTTATCTCATTAAAATCTCGCTACACTGAACTTTGTATCTCACCCTTACTTTTTTTTTTTTTTTACTATACCACGAGGTTTTATAATGTGATCTACCGCCGTTCTGTTTTGCTTGTCTGATTCATACTCGCCTCTCTCTCTCTCTCTTTCTCTCTCTCTTTCTCTCTCTCTTTCTCTTTCTCTCTCTCTTTCTCTCTCTCTTTCTCTTTCTCTTTCTCTCTAATTTCTCTTTATCTAAATTTTCTCTCAGTACTTTTGCGACACTTTTGTATATATATATATATATACAAAAAAAAAGTAAAACATCATACAGTGGACATAAACAAATCATATATCAACATCAATAGATTTTTTTTTAAATTTTATTTAAACAAATTAAATTTAAACCTTTAAAATTTTTTTTTTAACTTGTATAATATCATCATTTTTCTTAACATCAATTTTATATTTTTACAAAGATAAAGTTTAAAAAAATGTTATCATCATCATAATTTAACGGTTGTGTGCTTCTTATAAATTCTATGTTGATGATGATGTTGTTTAATTCACTACTCAAATTTAATTGCGTTATGTTTTTATTTTATTTATATATAATATTCATATACAAGATATATTATATAACCATCAAGCTAGTGTACGGGGGTGTTAAAGTGAAAGTTACAAGATTTTGAGTTTGACTAACAAGGAGTATAACATTTTCTCTTTTAACTGTTATTTTAACTCTTCCTATGTATATATATCCATCCTGTTACTATACTTTCTACCCTTTTTTTCCTTTTACTGCGCGATACCTTTAAAATCCCTAAAGTACTTTTATTTCTTACTTCTCTCTCTCTCTCTCTCTCTCTCTCTCTCTCTCTCTCTCTCTCTCTCTCTCTCTCTCTCTAAATTAATGTACGACAAACACATTTTGCTCTATTATATTAAATATTATATCTTTAATTTGTATAATGTATCTTCTTCATTCTCACTGTATATACCAAAATGGTATAAATATTTAATGAAAAATAACTTTATATAAACTTTGTAACATATACACAAAGTTTAACTTAATTTGTGACGCTCATTATAATAAATACTGAAAATAATATTTAATGTCAACTTTTCGCTTTTATGCTCTGTTAAATAATTTAATTATTATTGTCTTTAAACTTTTTAAAGAGATTTTTTCCCTATATATATATATATATATATATATATATATATATATATATATATATATATATATATATTATATAAAAATAAAATTATTTTCATCATTTATTATATAATTTTTGAAAAAAAATTCTCACGGTTATAAGAGACCACATTATGTTTAAAAATACTTGATTTTTTTAACAATTATACTGGTTTTTTGTTGTATTTTTATGAAAGCAAAAAATCAAGTGGCTCTTCTAATAACGCAGTGCGTGCCACGTTTGCACAGCTCACGAGAGGTACACGTGAGTAAGCGTGTGCGAGAGAAAGAGAGAAATTCATCAAAGAACCGCAGCAGCTGTTCGTACAAACTCCGGTAGCACACACATATAGCTATATAGCAAAAAAAAACAAAAAAAAATCTCTTATAGCATCATCCAAACTTCTACAGTAGTATGAATTTAATTGCACCACAATTAAGAACAAATATTATTTTCTAAGAATTATTCATTACTAAAATATATAATGTATTAGCTATATACTATTAGCAGTTTTTTTTTAAATAATTAAATATTTATTTATTATTTTAAGTATATATATATTAAAGTGCAACAAATTCAAATAAAAACGAAAGAAATTAATTTGAAAATAGAATATAACTTTTTATATAGAATGTATAGATAAAATATAAATAGTTGCCAATTAAAAGGTAAATTTTTAATGTACACGATATGAGAATGACAATTAATGCAACAACAACAATTAATAGTAAAGTAAGACTTCAATTAAACATAAGTACTAATTTTGTTTCAGCTAAGTATAATTTTCTTATAAATTTATTTAGTATAAATTTAAAATTCATTGTTTATTGATTCATTAAATCTGCGGTAATTGTTAAATTACATCTAATCAGTCTATCTGATGGTAATCTTGCATAAGATTATTCTATTAAATATCTTTTAAACGTAAAGTTCATAATAATCCAATATGATATGTTATAGTATTTTTTTTTTTTTTTTTTTACCCTCAACTCATGCCAACTGAGGTGTTTATGAATAGAATCCAAAAACTAGGACTCAGCTAATTTTGTCATAAGATGCCATGAACACTCCTGCTATAGCTTGTTTGCGTATATTATATCGTAGTAAAGATTCATTCATTCACTTTTATACACCACACCACACACAGAAAAAAAAAAAAAAATCTCTAACATCAAGCAACAATTTTTTTTTATCATCCATTTTTTATTATTATTATTAGGTATGCTACAAACCGGAAATGTTTAAAAAAAATCCATGAAAGAAATAATAAAAAAAAAAAAAAGTTCCATTCATGTTTTAACATTAACATAAATAAAATCAGGAAAAAAAAATAAACACAGAGGATTTAATTATATTGTAATTTTTTATATATTATATATTCTTCTTTGTTAATTAAAGAATAGAACTAATTACAATAATCTTTCTTTCAAGAGTTATTTTGTCTTGTTTAATGGAGCATCATGATTTCATTGATGGTGGTGGTATATTATGCTTTATATAAATATATTGTATATATATATATGTGTGTGTGTGTGTTTAAATATTTACATGTTTGAGATGTGTGCTAGGGCTTCGGACGAGAATAGAACGAGGGACGTTTCAAGCAAAAAGACAGCAGTAACAGCACGCGCGAGCAAAGAGAGACGCATCTCTTTTCTTTCATTCACTTAAGCTTCATTCGCAACATGTCATTAATTATATACCCAACTCAAACCAACTCTCAAACTTTTTTTATTATGCTATTAGTATAAGGATGAGTAGAAGAAATTGCCTGGTAGGTAGGCAATTTTTTTCACATATCTGTTGTGCGAGTTGCGTTGTATTTTGTTCCAAGGGGTTTAACTTTCCCTTTATTATTTTATTACTCTTTTTTTTTTTTTTTCTCTTACTTACTTAATTTATTTTTTATTCTTTTTTTTGCATGAAGCATATACACAAATGACATAAAACCTTTCATGGATTACTTACATCAATAATAAATATGACACAAATGCATAAAAACATTTTTATATATAAATTATTTTTGATGAGTATATTTTAAATTTAAATAATTTTTAATTACCTTTGTTAAAATAAATAATAATAATATATATTTAACTTCATGATGTTACATTCAACTCTGTGTATAGTCAACAAATAATTATTATTATATAAATGTATGAACATAAATTTAAAATTTCATTTTATTTACATATTTATGTAATATTATTTTTGTGTTTAATTTATAAATACCAAAGTTAAATGCAAATAAAAACAACGGTTTAAAATTCCAGTTTTTAATTAACGTACCATGATGCATAATAATTTACAAAAAACAAAAATTGTATTTTTATCCTTATATATATATATATATATATATATATATATATATATATATATATATATATATATATATATATATATATATATATATATATATATATATATATATATATATATTATATATAATTATATGTATATATAAATTATGATAAGTTTTTAGTTACGGTTAATAACCTTTCTTTTATTAAAAAAAAAACTAATTAATTAATTTACATGAGAACAAAGATCGAACTTTTTAATGCAATAATTATACCGTGTAAATGTATAGATTTAAAACATATATGAGCATCGTTATGAGTTGATAATTTCGTGTACGGAGGGATAATATATATTTAATAACATGAAGGAAAAAAAAAAGGCCACACGCATACCATACTTCTTTGCTATATTTCTAAATCTATGTAATGAACGTTGAATAATTAATATATATAGAAAAAAATGTGAATATTTTTATATATGTATTATATCATATAATTTTTATTGCATATATATGAGAATTTGAAATTTTTCATACTAACTTTTAATTAATGAGAGATTGGGAAATGAAGCTTTATATATATCTATTGTTCGCTATTTACCTTTTCAGGAGATAAATATATTACGTTTTTTTTTTTTTTTTTACAACTAAATATATATGTGGATATATGATATAGAGAATCTCCTCTGCTCTCTTAACCTTTTCATATGATTTACTTTTATATTTTTTTATAAATATATTTTTCTAATGAACCTCAGTTGACTATAATATACTTTATCGCTCATTGGTTTGACTAAAATCTCCAACATTTTTTTTTCTGCTATTGTGAATTTTACATAGAATCAAGTACTTGATATACATACAAAGGGTGGGAGTATTATTACTCAAGAGCATCGGATTCAGTATATAAGAGAGAGAGAGAGAGAGAGAGAGAGAGAGAGAGAGAGAGAGAGAGAGAGAGAGAGAGAGAGAGAGAGAGAGAGAGACAGAGAGAGAGAGAGAGAGAGAATAGCAGGGAAAAAACAGGCATATATAACTCAATGATGCTGAAAATATATAAGCAGGGATATATCACTGATGAAAGAGAGCTTCCAGTTTTTTTTTATACATTTCATTATTATTATATAAAAAATGATGAGAAAAAAAGAGAGAACAAATCATTGTCATTGAATACAAAAAATATAAAATTTACTTTTCCCCTTTTACATACATAATCAAAATAAAAAAAATATCGAATGAAATAAATATTGTATAAATAATAATAATAAAACTGTTTAATAATTGGATCATGTTATTTATTTATTATTATGTTATTTTTTTTTTATAAAAAAGTATTATTTTTGAATCTTTTATTTAATATCAGTGTCATCTGAGATCTTTTTATATTCTCTCTCTCTCTTTCGCTATGTATATTCTTTAACATATATCTTTTGTCCTGCATAGATTTATATATATATATATATATATATATATATATATATATATATATATATATATATATATATAAAATATAAATCCTGTTTGATATTCAAGAGAGACGGGTCCAGATGACAAGAAAACTTTTGCTCCTTATACAGCATCCCTTTTGCATGTGATCACGTCTATATCTCTCCCCATCAACCTTTATATTATATAATACTGTCCCCTATATATATATATATATATATATATATATATACCTTTTTCTTTATTTTCTATCTCTTTTATACCACAGAAGCTATGCTTTACATTTATTAGACTACTTTTTTTTTTACATTCTTCTACCTTTTGATTCAATTTAACGTCTCTGGAAAGAAGAAAAATGTAACATTGTTAAAGTTATCTCTCAACAACTTTACCACAGGCAGTATCAAAACGTTATGTTATTATTATTACAGATATTTTATATTATTATATTCTAAAGATATATACATTTTTTTTTTGTATGGAGAAAATAATAATAAAAAATTGCTATTATGTATTTGAATAGAAAACACTATTAAATAATAAAATATAAAAAATATATACATGCGTTATGAATAAAATACGGAATAAAAAAATTATTGTAGTATAAAAAATATACATTTTATAGCATTATAATAATTTTAGTATAATATACTGTATTGACATTGTGTTATTTTATTAAATATATATTTATATACTAAAAATTATTACAAATTGCAAGAATGCAATTTTTGCTATATATATATACATTATTTACCTTCTAAATGAATGTTATTAATAATAATAATAAATGGTTTTTATTAGAGACCAAAAAAGTTTAAAACCCACTTACATGGTCCTCTGACTTTCTTTAAACAATATGTAATAGTCAGAGTATTTCTTCATTATATCTAAATGTTATATACAGTACATAATTAACAAAGAAAACCATTGTTATATTGAAATTAGTATTAATACACAATAGGCCTATAATATTTGAGACAAATAAGTGCAATCATTTTTATTATTGATAACACATTTATATAATTTAAAACATAAATTAGCTTAATAATTGAAGGATTTTCTTTTTTCAAACCTATTTCATAAAAAATAGTTGCATTAAAAAAAATCTATATACGCTTATTAATAATTTAATTACTACAATACAAAGGCCACGTGTCATAAGAGGGGGGTAGTATAAGAAAACGAAATAATTCAAATTGTAACAAAAGATACCTTTACTTTTTTTTTTTTTTTTTTTTTTTAGTCTCCCCCTAGTTTTTTTTTATAGGAAGAAAATTGAAAAATAGGGTGACTTAAAAAAAAGAGGATTAAAAAAATAGTCTTTTAACTTTCTTTTATACAGGAACCTCAGTTAACAGCTTGTCAACAATTTCCTTGTGTTAACTTTTTTTTTTATCTTGAAGACTAGACTGTATTACGTTGATCTATATAGAATATCAGTTTGTGTTGTGTAGGCTTTTTGAGTTGCATGCATAAGACTGCTTGCCGAACCGCGACCAAGCAAGCAAGCAAGCATAATATACAGTATAGCAAGCACAGTAACAATGAGCAATGTTTGTCAATAGATGCTGTTAATGCTCTAAGCCATTAATCATTCTCAACACTGAAGCTTTTCGTAAATGTATATTACACTATACTGTATACAAGAGAGAAAGACAGAGTAGAATTTTCTCTTTTTACTCATGTAAACTGAAATTCACAATTTACTGACGAGTTTCTCCATCCATCCTTCCTCCTCTTTCCCTCCCCTTTCTTATCTCATTTCTTTCTCTTTTAACTTTTTTTTTTTTTCGTTATTGATATTATATGGACAAGACATAAGGAATTTTTAATTTAATTCTCACGACATATTATGTATATAAATATATTATTTATACAAAGTCTGTTGTAATATTGCAATTTTTGTATACTCTCTCTTTCTCTCTCTCTCTCTCTCTCTCTCTCTCTCTCTCTCTCTCTCTCTCATTCTCTGGTTTACTATAGTATATAAACTTAATAATGCAATAATAAATTAGAGTTGTAATTGCAGCTCATTGCTTCAATATTACGCGTCAACTCTAACCTCTCTCTCTCTCTCCCTCTCCCTCTTTTTCTTTCTATTGGTATTTCAGCAGTATATGCAAATACAAATCAAAATAAATCAATAATGAATTCATTTTTCTTTCACACTATAAATAACTGAATGTGTATAAAAGTTAACTTCTTAATCTATAAAATGATATATTATACCCTGTTTTTTTATTATTAATAATGTATCAATAATAAACATTCAATACAACAACATTTCCGAATTGTATTTAGTAATGTAGTATGACAAGTGTTTGCACATATACTGGTTAGACTTTGCGCCGTATTGAGAAAGGGGTATGAGGATAAGGGTTTGCATCTCAAAGTTGCAGTAAAGTAAAAAATCCCCAGCACATACAAACTGTGCACCGCTCACTTGGGGATTGACTCGCTTGCCCCCTCCCCCCACTCCCCCCAAGCTTAAAAAAAAAAACTAAACGTGCCCCCTCCTTTTTCTGCCACTACAAGATTGAGTGAAGACGAGAAACTAGCCCATCTTTTACGTTGGCTAAATTTTTTATACTATCTTTTTTATAGTAGAAAAGCAATCTCCTAACAGGTAAAAGGTTATGGAGAAGAAAATGACTCTATTTCATACCATAACACCTTTACAGTCCCACGGTGTAACAAGTCAAACTAAAAAAAAAAAAAATACACATACTATATTATATAATAAAAAATAAAGAAAAAACAAGAGGTTATTCATCTTTTTTTTTTCCTCCAAAATATATTGAGTCTTAAAAATTTATGTATTTTTTATGATACTTGTTATTTTGAAGAGAAATGTTTTCTCTAAGGAATTTTATCCCTTCATTTTTTAAAAAAAGTGATTATTTGAAGGTATATTAAATTGTTGTTAATCAAAATGTCTATTTATTTAAATATTTTCATGATCGGATCACGTAGTCATGCGTGTTTGTTTAGAATAATTTTATTTGAATACCAACCAGTCTATGCTTTAGGATTTCATATAGTAAATAAAAAAGCAATAACTTTTTGCTTTTCATCATTTCAATTTTACTTCATTGAGTTGCAAAATAACTTTAATTATAGATTTATCATGGAAAAATCTATAAAAAGACATTTGAGTATATAGCTCTCTATATACACAGAAATTAAAAGTTATGCAGTTTGTAAAAAGAAAATTTCGTCACAAAGTAATAGTAACTTTTTTATTATTACTTTTTTTTATTTGAAAGTTATATGCTTCAAAGAGTAAGAAGCAGAAAAATAATCATAAACATAGGTGAGAAACGAAATATGAAAGCAGAAGGAAAACTTTAAAGTACTTCTCTCTCTCTCTCTCTCTCTCTCTCTCTCTCTCTCTCTCTCTCTCTCTCTCTCTCTCTCTCTCTCTTCTTACTTAGGTCAAACCAAAATATGATTGCCTCATAATATAAATATATTTTTAAAAAAGAGCAAAAATCTTTGAACTTATTTTTTCTTCCTTCCTTTAAAAAAAAAAAAAAATAAGATGCATCTATAAGACTTCAAAAACTTAGTATAAGATATAAAAAAGGTTAAAAATTATTATACTTTTCTATATAACGCAATATGTTTGTGTTTGTTTTTTCTTCTATAAAAATGGATTTTATATCTTATAGATAAATAAAGATATGAATATTATTTTCATAACAAAGTTATAAACTTTTGATATTTGTGTAAGAAATAAAATAAAAAGAAGAAGAAGTGAGCAATATATGCAAAAGATGCGTGAATACATAAGACATCTTTGTGTTTACTTCAATATGTGTGTCTGGTTTCTGGTGTGACTTCTCACAAAAATATAAAAACTTTTCTGTCACTTTTCATATATAGATAGAAACACACACATATATAGGTACATGTAAAAAGGTATATGGATGAATACCGGCGGAAGTCGTAACTATTAATTACTTTTTTTTTTTATTCTTTTTAGGTGTCATTTTTTTTTATTATTATTATTTTTAAACTGTAACACATCAAAATGATGTAATGTTTAACATTAATTTCTATATTATTGAATTTAATTTATTATTACTAATTTTTAACTGATACATATATTTATTTCCTTTTTTTTTTTTTTTTTTTTTTTTTTTTTTGTAAATGTTTCTAGTATTATTTAAAAAAGTCATAGGCTATTCATACATTTATAGTTGTATATAATGCAGCTGTGTGTGTATATATATGAGAATTGGAGTAAAGTACGTATATATAGTAAGCTTATGAGTAGAATATCTTTCTCTTTCACCTCCCACAATTTCCGGCTGTGTTTTGATGCTTCAGTGCTTTTCATTTTGATCTAGAGCCAACACAGACAATACACTCATGTTTAATGCCCTGCGCAATCGTCCTACTGTCACCCTCAACTATATACTTTTTTTTCTTACTTAATTCTTAAAAATAGCTTCAAAAATTTTGCCTTCAATCTTTTTACTTATTCAAAAAATTATACTCCATACATATAGCAATTTAAAAAAAAGTTGTATATAGTAACTCTTTTGTTTTTTAAAAAATGAGATAGATAAAAAAATACATTTAAAAAAAAAAGATATATATCATGTCATTTCCGCTTGTTTACTTCTTGTGTGGGCTTTAATTTCAACGCTATTATTCTGCATCATTCTGCTTTATTTATTTTTAAACTCTTTTATTTATTTAATTGTATTAAGAAATGAACTCTACCTTTATATTCAGTATATTACATTAAGTATGTATAAAAAAGAAGAAGAATGAAATTGAACAATGAGGATATTGTACTTGTATTTATATCATCACCTTCTTAAAGAGAAGAATGTTTATTATTTTTAAGTTATTCTCTTATATATATTTAAAAAAAAAACGCAGGAAGTATTAAGCTTGTTCAGTATATAATAAATATACATTTCATATACCGCACATACACTTTTTATTGTCTTAAAAAAGATAAAGTACATAAAGATTGAGAATGAAAAGTTTATTTTATTGCTATGTAGTTCAACTTGATTACCTGCCAAAACCTATTGTTCTTCACATCTCTCTCTCTCTCTCTCTCTCTCTCTCTCTCTCTCTCTCTCTCTCTCTCTCTCTCTCTCTCTCTCTCTCTCTCTCTCTCTCTCTCTCTCTCTCTCTCTCTGTCTCTCTCTCTCATCTAAAACACTCATTTGTTTGTTTATTCTCTTTTGTTTCCTATATAATCTTATACTTGTCTTCACTCTTAAATGATTGTTGGCTTTGGACCTCGATATACATCTATTATTTTTTTTTCCTCATCTCCCTTATTTTTTTCACTTGTCTTCTATGCTTTATCTTAACTTTTCAACAAGTCTACTCTATATTTTAAACTTTAAAATATAGCAGAAAAAAAGACAGACTGCTATTGTTTTCTTGCTCTCAATGAAATTTACTGACGTTTTTGTAAGGCGATGAATGAGACGAGGAGAGAGAGAGGAGAGAAAACCGACAATTTAAGACAACAATAAAATAGAGTAGTAAGGTCATAATGTCAGTATGAATAAAAACAACAAGAGAAAAGAATTTCAAATGTATTAAATTTGATAGGTAAACTTAAGTCAACCATTTGACACTTACGAGAGAAAAAAAAGAAGAAGTTAAATAACGACTATTACTATTATATGTATACATTCCTCTTGTCTTTAAAAATAAGTAAAGTAATTCAAATGACAAAACAAGGGGAGGTCTTCTCTCTCTCTCTCTCTCTCTCTCTAGATATCTTTGTTCTTTAAGTCATGTCTTTTTAGTGTGGTATGCAACTTCATCACTCTTTAAACTACTCTCTTTCTCTTCCGTCTTCCTTCTCAAACTCCAACATTTTAATGATCTACCAATTAATTTTTTAACAATGTAAATAAAGAATCTTAAATTTAACGTGACATATTCATTCACGCAATAAAATAAAATATTTATCAATGAATTAAATATTTTAAATACATTATAAAATATATTTTATTACAAAATAGAATGGACATTATACATCAATCTTATTTTTTTAACTTTTTTTTTTCATCCTGTAAAATAGGCAACTGTTTGAGCATATATAACCTCCGGGTTGCATAACTTACAGTGCGCAATGCTTATCGCTTTTGTATTGCATTTATATGGTCAACTTTTAGTCCAACCTCTATCCCGTTTTACGAAGTATAGACCAATGAAAATGCAGTATTATAAATATGAAGTTTGTTATACGTTTAATTCAAACAAACTTATTTTATATAAAGATATAAATATATTTTATACTTATTTTCTGTGTGATAAATACAAACATGGAAAATGTTAAGAAAAATAAAAACATTTAATTTATCGTAAATTTATACTACATATTATTAAGTATGTGAATAAATATTACTAACTGATACAATATAATTAATTAGTACAATTTCTATTGTGACATCTGATAAGAATCTAGATATTAATCTATGTAATTGTCAGAACGTAAGTTTTTTTTTTATATATTTACGCGCAGTTACGGTGTCAAAAAAAAAACTAATTAATTGTATAATAAAATCTTCTCCTCCTCTTTCCCTCTATTAAATTTATACCATCACAAATTCTATGAGGTATTTTTATCAATCCAATCTATTTTAAAAGTAAAAACAAATAGTGCCATTTTTTATATTAATTTATAGTATCAAGTTATTTCAATTTAAATTATTATAATAGATATATTATAATGATATTCACACATATTTATAATGAAAAAAAGGTGTTGTATTGTAATATGATACTTTTTACATTTTAAGGAGAGAGTTAAATATTAATATAATAATAGTTTATAATGTCAAGATGAGAGAGAAAGAGAGAGAAGTTATTTCCAGATTATATCACGTTGATGAGCGGTAGAAGAAGAAGAAGAGCAGCTTCACATTTCTATTCTTATATTCTTTAGGTTTTGCTTGTGGAGGAGGAGGTTTGGCCACAAGAAAAAAGTGAAGCTTTTGCTTGCGGTTATACACACGAAAGAAAAGAGAAAGAAAGAAAAAAAGAAGAAGATATAGAATGAAACATGGGGAATGAGTGGTTGGAATGGATGTATCACGTCAGATATACGTTAGCTTTGTGCTCTCTCTCTCTCTCTCTCTCTCTCTCTCTCTCTCTCTCTCTCTCTCTCTCTCTCTCTCTCTCTCTCTCTCTCTCTCTCTCTCTCTCTCTCTCTCTCTCTCTCTCTCTCTTTCTCAAACCATTATACAGGGAGCCAAAAAAAGTGGCAAACCCGCTCCCTCCACATTTCCATTTAATAAAGCTTTACTTTCATATTTAAATAAAATTATTAAAAAAATAAAATTGGAATACAATGTTGCAAAATATAATATCAAAGAAAATTATAATAGAAGTTGGAATATAAAAGAAAATATAACTAATGAAATATTGTACTGTATATAGGATTTATGAAAATAAATAATTACTATCTTTTTTAACTTTGTTTTATTTTTAAAAATTAGCTAACACATTTTCAAAGGTTATTTTTCTGTCTTCACTAACAATATATCTGACATTTTTATAGTTTTATATTTATTTAAAAAAAAAAAATCATATAGTGTTTTGTGTTTTAGAATAGGAGTGGTGTTGATGTTTTAACTTAAAAATGAAGTTTGACTTTTTTAATATCAACATTAATTGTTGTCAGCTTATGTTATTGTTAAATATAAACTAAGAAAGAGAATCAAAATTAATACAAGACAAAAATCTTTTTATGAGGGTCGGACTGTCCATTTAGATGAAGTAATCTTTTCATGCAATAACTTTGTATTTGAAACATTTGCCAAAGAATGTGCAGCTTATAGTCATCATTATGGCTTTATTTTGGTGCCAAAAAATTAAGAAGCAAAAATCTTGTTTTTTTTTATGAAATTCCAAAACGTGGGTTTAAAAGATTTTTTTTATTGTTACATTTTAAATAATTGAGGTAGTTTAAAATGACTTTCAAAATATGTAAGATAAAGATTTTTTAAAAAATTAAAATTGCTTATATTTGAAATCTCTGTTTCCTCGATTGTAATTGAGTTTTCCTTAATTGCAATAATCAAAATAATAATTG